>JANHGN010020065.1:0-11975 GCA_024605025.1 Megaceryle maxima
TTTATTTTAATAGTGACTCTGCTTTAACATTTTTTTTGTGTGTGTGTGTGTGTGCATTATGGATCTGTAAATTTTCCATAAAATCTGAGGCAAAAAAGTATTCTGTAATTTTACCTCGATGCTTTTCTTTCTAGAAAAATTAGTTGTGATTATTTTAATTCGGTTTTAGGTTTAAGTTGTCAGGGTCCTACCCTCCTTTGGAGATTTTGCCCACTTCAGCAGCGTGATAGAGAGAACAGTTCAATGAGGAGAGCTGTATGGCAGCAGCCTCTCTGAAAACTCCCTGTTCAGTCCTATCCTGCTCACCGTTCAAAGTCAATTGCAAAATGCCATTTGACTTCACAGGGCAGTAGCGCTGGCGTCTGCAAAACAATAACCAAACAAAAACATCAGCAGAAATCCAGCGTGGTGCTTATATTTGATTTCTCATATGTACACTTTGAATTTTGTGTCCTGGAGTAAGAGTTGGATTGCTCCATGTTTTTCCAAAAGCAGTCTTTCTAAATCAGACCTTATTTAGAATAAATACTTAATGCAGAGTCACTCCGGTTAGGGCTGTGCTGTTGTGGTCTGGCTCTTAAGGAGTGTTGGAGAGGAACATGAAGAAAGGCAAGGTTAAAAGCCTAGCAGGAGAAACAAACAGCACTGCTTTCTGTCTTGGTTTCTCCTCAATAGAATACACGTTCCCACCCACACCTGCACTTTGTTTCGAAGCTGGAGCATTTCTTCAGTCTGTGTGAATCTTCAGTAGTAAATACTGAATGACAAGAGCTTCTTCTGTCCTTCTGGTTGTACTCTTGCTAACTTTAATAATACTCCTAGGTCAGATGTCTTCCTGTTCTCACTAAATCTGTACCAGTTCAGCAAAGCTGGCAGTTCAGAAAGACAAAACTAAGAGGAGGGAGACCTCTCTTGGTTCCTTGTTGTTGTTGTCTCCGCGTAATGTAAACTGAGATCTTTCAGTAAAGCATTGCATTAGCTGTAGGTGCCAATGTTTGTGTTCAAGGGTATGGGAAAAAGCCATCATTCCTTCCAAAACTTGTCTTTTCTAAGATGATGCCAATGGCACGGGTAGGTTTTTTCCTCTTCCTGCTTTTGTCGTAAATAACAGTGAAGTAGAGATGATTTGCTAGCTTACCTTTGATGTTTATTTTATTACCGTTCCACTATTTGTGTGGAAAATGTACACATTGTCTCTTATCTTTATTCAAAGAACTTAAAAAGTCATTCAAACGGTGTAGGTAAACACATCAGACACAACAGAAGCTTTTTCACAGCCATACTTCAAGACTAGGAGTGGATGGCCCAGCTGGTTTTGCAAGATTTAAGAGGGGACAGAAGCTTGTGCTCAGAATAATACAGCTACAAAGATAATAGCTATGAAGGGCTGGGAGCAGGGAGCCTTTTGAAGATCAGCGCTGGTTGCTGCTGCAACTCAAGGCCCCTTCGCAGTCACCGAGCATGTGCCTGTTGTAACCCAGCCCTCGAAATCTGTGGTGGCTCTTACCTGAGATAACATGTGAAGGTGCCTCTGTGAAGGGCTGTGCATGGTTTAAATAGAGCCTTCCTGGCCCGAGTGCGAGCAGGGTCAAGCCCATTGCTATTGCTACCCACGAAACAACGAGCGAAGTTGACAGAAGTGGTGAAATAGCCAAACTACTCCTGTCTCTCACCACTGAGAGTATATGTTACCTCAAGTCTTTTCCTGCTATAGTTTTTTGAAAGGCACAGTATCGCCTTCAGGTTTATAAAGATTAACACAATCATCGGAAAAACTGATCCTGTTAAGTAAACTTCACATCAAAAGCACTTTGATGTGCTGTATTATAGCAAAGCCAAACACTCCACCCCCATCACCCCAAGAAAAACCTCCAAAAACCTCTAGTGAAGCAATGTAAAAAAAAAAAATCCAATTCTTTGTTCTGAAATGAAATGGTCTCTTCCTCTTCAGAGCAGCAGAGCAGGACTGTTTTTTTGATGTGTGACCCCCTCTGTTCCTACCCAAAACAGTATGCGGTCAAAGACAAAGGGGAGAAATGCGAACTGTTGCATGAAAATCACACTCTCAGCTTTGCTTCCCATTTTCTCCAGTGTTTGACTCAATTCAGAAATAGGAAGAGACTGCCAATGGCTATTTGGAGGTAGGGCAGAGTCGTCCTTTCCAGTTTGCTCAGGCTGTGATTCTAAAAATACTCCTTACTGAAGGTGGCCAAGTGCTGCGCTAGCTGGTGGTTGCAGGTATGTTTTTGGTTGATCCAGTTCTGTTTTCTCCATCGGAGGTTAAACCACGATTGGGTTTTACACTTGAGCAAACACCGTGCAAAGGTGTGTCCTGCTACGGTCTTGCTTTTCTTTTTTAAGTATTTTTTTTTTCTTTCCATCCTGTCCTTCCTTACCATCTTTTCTGCCTTCTGTCCGTCCTAGATTAGAGGAGGCTTCCAGGTGAATATCATATAAGCACAGCTGGTCAATAAAGGTCTCTCTGTGCTGACTGGGAAGGTCCTATAGTTAGTGGTAGGTAAGCTTATGCATGCATCTGAGATGTCCGTCACACCGACCAGACAAAGTGCTTCATCATCTCTTCTCCTTCTCCTGCAGCAAGCTGTGGGAGCGCGCTGCCTTGCCAGGAATGATGAAACTGGACAATGCAATACACTACGCAAGCAACAATAGACCAGTTCAAAGAGTTCTCTTTGGATGGTCTGCTCGCAGCAGGAGCCGTGCCTAGCACACATAAATGAACTGCAGAGCCTGTGAAGGTTGGCTAATTGCACAAGGGATTTTTTTTAGTTGAAGGAAATCCAGCTAGAGACTGAGGTGTAAGAAAGGAGGTTAGTGGAAATTCATTTTAGACCTTGGGAGGAAGAGTTTGATCATTGAAGTGGAATGCAAGTCTGTGTGAATTCCCTCTTCGGGAACTCTACAGATTTGCACTTTTTCTCCAGAACAGCCATTCCCTGTGGGCAGGGATTTTCTCATGACGTTGGCAGGTACTAAGACCTGAATTTATAATGGGGACTTCCATTTCAACTTTGTTTCACACTGTCTTTATTTTCTTGGGAGCTGTTGCTCAGAATGAAAATTTCCTGTGCTACATCTAAGCAAATTTCTCCAGCAAACTGGATTATGGGAGGGACAGATTTTCTCCTGTAAAGAGGATGACTGCTGTTGTTATTGCTGTTGTTACTAATGCTTAACACTGGAGAAGTAATTCCTGGTTCCTACTCTATCCTTTCCATCCAGAGATCTCAGAGGTCTCCTATTTTACAGGCAGAGAGGAGTGAATGGGAGTCCTGCTGAAAATGGTTTGTCAAGCTGGTTGCCACCCTGTCTGTAGAAGTGAGCTCTTCGGAGTCCTCATCCTGCGCTGTGTCCACCGAGGCATCACCACAAGGCCTCCTGAGAAGCCCTGTGCCATTTAGCAAGGAGCTGTCAAAACAGAGCTTGCTCTGCCTTGAGACTCAGATAATTTACAGCTAATTCTTTTTACTAGTGCTTTGTTAAGCCTCGGGGGCTTGAATGGGGCTCCACACCGGCAATAAGATGATCTCTCTGGAATACGTTGCAGGTCTGCAGTATGAGAAAGTACATGACATAAAAGAGTGCAGGGTGAGGAGTGAGGTTAAGTCAACATGGTATTTACAATGTATTTTGTGATGACTTAATTTAGTAACTGTCCCCATAGGCTTTTCTTGTAGCTGATTACCTGGTTTCATATAACTGCACCAAGAGAGAGAAAATCCAAATGGTGACGGACTTTTGGGACTTCCATTATCTCTTTGAGGAGATTATTTTTACACTAAGAAAGAAACAGGGATTGGAAGGCAGTACAGGTATTGATAAGTCTGGATATAATTGTCAGGATGGAGTTGCTTGCTAAGAGACAGGCTTTACCGCAATTAGATGTTATGTTGAGTTATATTTGTTATGAAGTTAGGATGCAGAAGCCATTTGGTGAAATTCTGTGGCTCTCTGCCAGGAGTAGTGAATGTTTCTTGCTACTGGTGCCAAACAAACTTAAAAAGAAACCATCATAGTTTGTTATTGCTGGTGCCAGACCAAATATCTGTTGGCGCCAAACTTGGTATTGATGCCAGAGGCTTGCTATCACTGGCCCATGATATGAGGAAACACCGGCTGAGCTGTTACAATAGCCTCTCACTGCCTTCAGGTCCGTGCACTGGTGGAGCAGAGTGAACAACTTTGTAAGGGAAGCAGAGCAAAATGAAGCCAGAACTGAGTGACACTGAATGTGTGATGCAGAGTGGTTAAACTTTGCTGGCCATTCCTGGCATACACTGAAGCCAGCTCAGAAACATGTATATTCTCCATGGGTAAACAAGTGACTGGAGATACAAAGGATAGATTTCCATTCAACTAAGCTAAAGTACTATTTATAGCACTTTGGATTAACAAATGAATCACCTTGCCAATAATATTCCAGTTGAACAGCAATAAGTATTCAACATTCTTACTCCTGGGTTGTGTTTCATGTTTTTGTTGGTGTTTCTTTGCATATGTGTATAAAAAAGCACTATTTCTGGGTGGAATCCCATGTTTTATATAAGCATTAGCCAAATCTGGAAATAAATAATGGACTAAAAAGTCTTGTGGGTTTTTTTCTTCTTTTCCAAAGACCAAGCCAAGTGCCTTATAATGGAGCTCTTCAGGAGCAGGCTGCTGATGGCCAGGCCTTCCTGAAGTAGGCAGGATTTGGCAGTAATGACCCCAAAATGATGTCTCTCCTGTGCACGTCCTGGTCTCCCTTTGCTGATTTCCGTTTTCCTTCCCTGTTTCACCCGTTGAGGTTTTGATTGAATCCTCCAGCCCCCTGGACAGCTCCAGAGCAGCACTGGTATCTTTGAACATCTGGTCTGTGCTGCTTCTGGCTTATTCCTGGGACTGGCAGCATAGTTACACTGAGGGTACATCTATTGTAGTACCTCAGGGTGGTGGATTTCTGCTCCAGAAATCGGGTGTGTTTTCACCTCTTTTCAGATGGCAGAGAAATGCAGTAAGAGCTTGAGGAGCTGGTTCTCCAGCTGCTGCTGATCCCACAAAATCATTAGTTTTGTTGAGTTTCATGGGTTGAGTAGCTGATCTCCAGTTCCTCGGGGAGTTCTTAAGGGATTAGCTGAGTTTCAGGCTCTCGAAGGTGCGAACAAACATACTGTTGCCTCACACGTGAAGTTTCTTCCCTAAAGATGGCAAAGTGCTCTGTGCGGAGGGTGTTGCTATGTAAGTAAAAGTTCACAGGTTTTAAATGTCTTGGCCAAATTTACATGATCTAAAGTGGGACTAGGACATGGGTTTCCTAATTCCTCAACTGTTGCTCTACCTACTAACCCCGTTGTTTCCCTGAACTTTTACATATACTTGAGCAAATTAATAATTAACCTCCAAGTGGGGCACTTTGAAGCAAATGTAAAATGAAACCAAACACTTGTCTTGGTTTTTAGTCATACCAGATTTGCAAGTAGGGTGTGTTTAAACGATGCAGGTAGATAAAGCCTTGTTAATTTAGATTAGAGTAAAAGTCAGTGCCTTATCAAAGCAAGTGACTAATTAGGAAAACTATTACCTTTTGGAAAAGAAACAGTTGAACTATCACTCAAAATTATTTTAACTAATTGAACAGTACTGGTACTTATGCTGAATAAAGGCTCGTGCAGCTGCTGGGGAAGGGAGCCCAAGAGCTTTTCCCAGGAATTGCCAGCGTTCTGGGTTTTTGTGTAGTTGTGCTTTTAGAAACGCAATAGTGCTTGTCATCGGTGTGTAAACATGGGGAAGGGAGGGGAGTCCTGTGAGTCATCAGGGAGCCAAACTCGCAGAATTTAGGTGAAGAGCTGCAGCATTTGTACTGAACGTCCTGCCTTCAGTCTCTTCACCTCACCAAGCCAACAGGACAGTGGAGTGCTCCTGAGTGCTTTGAAGGGATTTGTGAATCTCGGGTCTGTAGTAACTGTGATCGGGCATTTGAGAACCTGCAGGGGTGGAAACACTAGGGCAAAATCATGGTGTGAAAAGAAAGATTACGATCAGGCTGTATTTATGTTCAGACAGATACATGTAATTGTGAAGAATCATTAAATAACTGTTAACCACACCTGCACAGAGCCTCTGGCGATGCTGGCTTACACAGAATCTCAAGAACTGCCATGTGCCTGACATCATACCTTTGCAAGGCAAGAAGAGTCCTGGGTGTTAGCCCAAGACTGGCAAGTAAAACATAGTCCAGAGATGTGAGGCAGTTTAATGTCTGTTAGTGATTTTCTGGGGTGTCACACCCAGTACCTTCTCCCCCGTAAAGCTGTCAGTAGTCCTGATTCATTTGGTTAAGACAAATTCTTACTAAACACCTCCAAATCTGCTTTAATGCCATGGCTACTTCCTGTGAGGAGGGAGTAAGTATGCATATGTACTTACACATGTGTGCATACAGGGAGTGTAGCACAGTGTCTTGACTTCTCTGGGGCCTGTAACTGCTGCTGTGACACACTGCTGCTTGTCTGGGCTTCTTTTTACATGGGTCATCTTCCCTTCTAAAAACATTGGGGGGGGTTGGACATTTTTTCATGATGAAAATGACATTTCAGAACCTACTGTAAAAAAAAAAAAAAAGGAAGGGAAGGGCAGCCCATGGGGAAGGGGAGCAAGAAGGGTAAAGGTAGCAGAGGAAAAGCAAAAGGAGACTGGAGCAAAGCTGAGATGTTGAGATGGAGATGTGGAGACAGCTGGAGTGGATAGCTCCAGCTGAGAGCACGTTGCAAAGCAGTTCCTCTGAGACACTAGAAAATTTCCAGGATGCCCAAAGATCTCCGATTTGGCTGCTTCTGCTGGTGGAATTTTTTTGGACTGCTCACCTCTACAGCTTTCCTCAGGCTAGGGAGTTCTCTGGGTTTTCATTTCCCATGGTGTGTTTGGAAGCAACCGTCTTTCATCTGCATTTTCTCTCTTGGAGTATACTTTTCCTCTCTTTCATGGCTTGGGGTTGTTGAGGAGACATTTGTTCTTTTTCTTCACTGAACAAAAAGTATTAAAAAAAAAAAAAAAAGTGAAGGTTGAACATCAGTGTGTAATTCCTGAAAGCGGCTGCTGTGCATCGGTTTGATACCTCTTTCTAATTGCAATTCCTGTACAAAATATTTCCTTTTTATTTTTCTTTTCCCTAATGAAAATCTCCAGCAACTGTGAAGAATAGGATATTCTGAAACAGAAACAGAGCATGACTGATGCAGAGAGGGACTTTCAGGAAGGCAGAATAATATTTCGCAAATTTGCAGACATCACTATTCATGCCGGAGCAGTGTAAGCTCCAGCACTTGACATTGATAGATCAGATTATGGAGACATTTACTCACCGCTTACGAGAGTCCTTGTTCATACCTTGATTTATTTATGCCATAAGGGTTTGGAAGACAGTCCATTTTTACTGTCTCCAGTTGAAATGGAGTCAATGCCAAGAAACTTGGCAAAGCCCAACATGTATTAAAACTTTTAAGAGTTTTCAAAGTGTTTTGGGGAAAATGCCCTTCCATGATGCTACTTTAAATAACCATAAGCTCTCTAAGTAAATCTTGGTGACTTGGATGGAGTTTACTTTGAAGGCAGGATGTGAAGTAGTACACCCTGTACCCTCTTACCCCCACTCTGGCCTTTAAACACACTGTTGTTAATGGTTGGTCCCTTGACGAATTTAGGTGGAGTCAAGTGCAGAGGCAAACTGAGTAAGTGGGGATTTCAGTCCAGTGGGCCTGAATTCAAACCTTCAACACTTTGGCCAGACTCATGACTATTCACAGTTGAGGCTTTAATTAAATGGTGTTGGATACGAGAGTTAAATGTGGAAACTCTGTATTCTATTATACCAGCTCATGTTGCCGAAAGAAATAGAGCCGTGCTTCTTGATTGAAGAGACAGAGCTAAGTGAATAATTCGCAACAAATAATTAATCTAAATGTTTCTAAATGATTCTTACAGAATCTGATTACGGTTGGGAAAGATCCCTATTTATTAATGCTATGGGACTCCCTTTCACAAGGGGAAAGTTTATTTATATAAGATTAATGGGTTGAGGTATAGACTTGCAAGTCCTTCCTGAGTCATCAGACCCAGAAAACATGTATTTCATATTAAGGTTAATACAATCTTCCAAGCGAAAGCATTTATGAGTGTACTTTAACTGATGGGTATATGATGACTGACATTCCAAAACCTCTTCTGCAAACACCTACGCTGGCATACTTTTATACATAGGAGTAATCCTAATTAATTTGAGAAAATTACTCCTGTGCAAGAATGTATTCATTAGTATTTGAAACATCATGGTCTTAGTATGGTGAGTCTTGCAGATACAATCTTGATCTTATACTTAGAGATGCCCACAACGTCCCATCTGGTCTTTATGGCCACCTTAGCACGAGTGAATAAGCCAGGCCAGCACCCAGCCTTTGCCCCCGAGGGCTTGCATCCACACGGCTGAATACTCTTCCTTCCAAAGAAGCGGCCTTACCTGTACTGCCCAGAGGGACCTGTCCTTTGTCCGTGTTATCCCCTGAACCATGCCCACGTGTTGTGTGAGAAAGTGCGAGGTGGGAGGGGAAAGCCCATGTCTGGGAGCTTGTTGCTAGTTAAGCAGTGTGGATAATCACACACCAGCTCCGAAGTTCATGTCCTGGCTCCTTTTTAGTTTGCAATACTTAACTTAAATGAATATTTGTGTTAATTTCACATCTTGAAGCTGTGATAAAATGTTACTGCTCTCATCTGTTCTGTAGAGGGAACAGCAGTGCTGTGCTCATCTTCAGCAGTGTCCTCTCAGGGATGTGCTGGCTGGTTTCTGTTCCACTGATGCTGAGGAGTTGTGCCTGAGAACACTGCAGGGACACTGTCTGTCTCAGTGTGTTGTGAGTCTTCCCTCCCAGATGTCATATCTGAAAACAGCCTGAGCAGTTTCTTTCTCACAAAGACCATTTCAGTCTGTCACATGTAAACTCTTGCCTGGGATATTAAAGGGTTGGAAAGTTGCAGCACTAAGGAGAGTATTTTGAGTAGAGGAGAAGGCAAAGAAATTCAGAGGCAAGAAGAAAATAAAACCTACGAACTGAAGCCACAGTAGTGAGTTGGGACTGGAAATCTGTACCTTTAACAATTTCTGAATATGCAGTATATTCTTCTTTGCAGACAGCGAGTTCTCAGGGCTTGCTGTCAGCTCACAGAGCTCACTCAGTCTCAGGCTGAAAACTGAAACTGTAAATGCCTGGCCATGTCATCACACCAGGGCATTGTCATCATCTCATCCCAGAGCAGGTGCCTGCAGTACACAGTGTGATTTCCACCTTGCAGTGCCCGTTTCTGTTAGCTGAAAGGAAGCCTAAGGCCTCCCAGGTGATCACCTGGAATGGATTACAGAGCTCTAAAGTATTTAAGGTGAATTCCAGGCTGCTTAACTTCCTTTGGGAAGCACCTAAAGTGGAGATACCCCAGGTTTTGATGCCAGATGCTCTGCTTAATAAAGATTATTTACTATTATATTTAATTTTTTTTTAAATTATTAAGATAATTTACTGTGGAAAGAAAAGCTACTTTTGTCATTAATCAAATTTCATCCTGAAGGTAAGATACATTTTAATACAGGGGGTTAGACCAAAACCTTATGTGAAGTGAGAGGGATCACCCCTCAAAATCTATTTGCTGCCTAAAAGCCGCACACCGTGTTCCACCTTGAGCACTGCACTTACTCTCTTCCTTCACCTGTCTGCTACTCGCTTATCATTCCTCCTGTTGTGACTCACGACGAAGGACATTTCACATTAGGCTGTTTTGTAACATCTTTCCATGAAATGCTAGAATGGCAGTGCTTGCTTCAGGAAAAGGGGAGTTAATAGGTGTTTTTATGAGCCCTGACTCAATTGATAGTAAAAAGGATGTCTTTATTGACACCAAGAGCTTTCCAGAAGTGGTCTTTTCACCATTAGTGATATGCTGCTTAATGGAGCCAGCTTAAGCTTGTGTGTGTTTGCATTGCAGTGGGTGGTTACCTCTGTCTGTTCGTTTTCCATGTACAATTTAATTAGATTGTGAAAAATAGGGCATGTTATCAGATGGTATGGCATCATTAACTTCAGAGAGGTGTTGTGGGGCAAATGAGCTGGACAAACTTCTGGACAGTAACTTAGACATTCTTCACATTTAAGCATCTCTGTGTGTTATGGATGAAGGTAACTGCCAGCATGTGTGATTGCAGCTCCACTGCCAAAAGAGGTGTGCCTGTTTATGCCAGCGAGGTGCTTGACTGTTGGTATAAATATAATGGCACGGTAATTACTGGTATTGATACAATAAAGATCAGACTTCTTTAATACAGAATGCTTTTATTATCCTGGAAGCGAATCTCTTGTCTCTTCACATGAAGAGTGCTCACCTAGACCGTGACATTTCAGAGTTGGAAACTGAGTGAAAAAAAGCATGATGTTCTATTTCTGCAAATAATTTGTATGTGTTTGCTGCTTGTGAGCTGTAAACAGTGTTCTCAGGTGTCCTGTTATACAAATGAATCATGACTTATTTTGGCCAAACAACAACAAAAAGAACCCCTTTGTAATGCTTGTAGTGCTCATGCTTGCTAGTTGTATGAGAAAAATGGTGTGGTTTGTCTTTGCTGATTAGGTAATTTATGGAATAAATTAATCTGATGCATCTATGAATAACAGGGAAAATGATAATTTAAAAGTAGTTTTTCTTAGGTATCTGACAACTGAAGTAAGTCTAGTGTGATATCTTAGCAAAACAAACGAAATGTACATATTGGTAGAAATCAAACTGTTCTGAAATGCTTTCAGCTGGAAGCTGGCTTTTAACAGCTCATGGTAACCCAAAGTTCTTCTGTTCCCTTGAGCTCATACCTCTCCCTGAGAGGTGTACATGGTGTGACACAATGTGTTGTGACTCCCCAAGAGATGTTGCAATACGCATTGGTCGAAGTGCACAGCATTTCAGAGCTATGCATAATTTGGGATTGCAACAGTCCCGAAGAGGATACGAGCAATGGGAGCACACAAACTGTGCTCAGTGTTTCCATCTCATTCATAATTTTGACTCAGCATTTCTAGCTGATTATTAATAGTTTCTCCAACAGGCCAGGACTGACTAAGTGAATTGACTTTAACGTGCTCAGGTGGTTTCAGTAACCTTGGCCTATGCAGGAGAGACTTTCTAAATTGGATTTGCTGCACCGGTCTTGGTGCCTGTGCTGTTGTGTGTTGCATCAAGCGACAAAACAAACAAGAAACAAAGTGGTAAAAAGTATTATTTAAACTGTAAGTGAGGCAGAATTCATTAAGAAGGGAATAGGCACTGTGCTCTTTGTAGGGTTTGCTAATGCTCACAAGTTCTTCCAGCTAAATTGAATGTATGCAAATGATTATTTACGAGCAGTTATTATCAATAATACTAACAACTTCAATACTAGTAATAATAAAGATCTGGACTAATTAACTGTTTTGAATTGAATTTTGTAATATTTACAGGTATTTTCTCAGTTTTATGGGCACTAAGCAAAATCAGCCCTGTTGGCTAACAGAAAACTCTGGGTCATAGAATGGGGTTCTGTCAGGGGAGACAAGATTTGAACCAGAATAAAGAGGCAGCTGAGAAAGGTTCTGATTGTGCCAACAAAATGGAGAGGTGAGTCAAGTCAACAGAAATGCATTCAGCATATTTTCTCTGTCCATATGAAACCAAAACATTCTCGTGAAGTGGAAAAGGATCACTTAAGAGTGTTGTACCAGAAATGCTGTACAAAACCATTTTGATGGCTTCATTTGTTTTGGGGGATGCTGTTCTTTTGTTGGTTCTTTTCTCTTTTTCTGGTTAGAAAGAAAAGAATTTTATGATCTCCAGGCAAGATTTGATTTTATTTGATTTTATTTGATTTTATTTGATTTTATTTGATTTTATTTGATTTTATTTGATTT
>JANHGN010020065.1:12075-56668 GCA_024605025.1 Megaceryle maxima
TTGATTTTATTTGATTTTATTTGATTTTATTTGATTTTATTTGATTTTTTTCCTTCTTGGCTTTTTTTTTTGGGGGGTGTGGGGTGGGTGTGGAAGAAGAGAAATCTTGACCTGACTGTAAGCAGAAAGTAGAAGACAAGTTTGTGGGAGCACATAAAAGGGGGTGTCCTGGATTTTACAATGATCTATACAAAATGGTCAAAGGATGCTGATGTGTGTTAGTATGCAGATTCCACGGGACCTTGCTCTGTCTGTTTGGGCAGTGAGGTACCACGCACATGAGACCTGTGTAAGACATAAAAATTTAAGTGTGAATGATAGCAATGCAGATAATATTGCTGCTTATAAATAATAATTAATGCTAATTAATGTTGACTCTGTGTGTTGTGGCTTGGATGAAACTCTGGCAGGAACTGGCAGACAGGCTGATATGAAATCTCCACCCACAAGATCTGCTGAAAGAGCAGTATCTGCTGTAAGGGGTTCTGCCCTTGGAAGCACAAAGAATACAGAGATTTTTCTGTTTGTTGTTTTTTTTTTTTTTTTTTTCTTCCCCCCCCCGAGAAATCAGGCTTAGAGCTTTAGAGTCTGTCTGTGTGCACAGGTCTCTAAGAACTGCAGGTGTGGAATAAATGCAAGATGGGATCGCGTTTCTTATGTAAGATTATGGATAGTATTTGATGTTACTGGAAAATAGCACATGTATAGAGCGTTCCCCTGTCACACCGGCCCTTTCTCTTACAAAGGTGCAGACATTGGTGCGGGGTGGGGGAGCTGAGCTGTGCTGCCGTGGCTGTACCCCACGATTCCAAGGAATTCCTGCCACCCAGATGGGTGCCTATGGGGGGGGCTGATGCCTTCTCGCTGCTCCTCCGTTCATCTCACCCTGCTCCCCTTGCACATATACATGCTGTTCTTCCTCCACTGCTCCCCTTGAACATATACATACTCTTCTTCCTCTGCTGCTTCCCTTGCATTCTGAGCTCCTTCCTTCCTTCCTTCCCACTCTGCCCTCCAGCCAGGAGGTCAGTGCTACCACCTCTTTTTCACCAGTCATGCTTTTCTTTCTACATTTCTACTTTTTTCTCCTCTTTTCAGTGGAGGGGCAGCAACAGCTGTTTGGCTGATTTAATGTTTTTTCTGGGAAGGGAAGGATAAGGCTCAGAAAAATAGGATGCTGAGTTTTTCCCCCAGGCAAAATGTGTAGGGGGGGGGACATTCTTTTTCTTGAGGGAGGAGATTTTTGTTACCAGGGAGGGAATTTCCCCTAACAGAGCAGTTTTACCTGCGTGCCCTGAGAGATGGGAGTCAGGAGCCTGTGAGCTGTCTATGTTCTGGAGGATCTGGGGCCAAATGACCAGTTGCCATCACAAAACAATCCAACTGCTCAGAGGGGGAGAAAGGGGCTGCGTGTGGCCTTGCAAACAAGAAGGAAAAGGAGATGAAGTGTCTGGCTGTTCCTGGCTTGGTGGGGAGAGCTGCAGGGTCCCTGGTCACTGTGTGACCAGGAAACACCCTTGCTGAGAGCTGTAGACCAGGCCATGTGCTAGAGCAGCTCTGTGACCCCATCAGCTGCCTCACAGGGGGGATGTGTGAGAGGAAGGCTGGGCCTGTGGAGCTGGGTTTGGTGCCATTTCAAAGGTGAGATAATCTGTTTTCTTGTTTGTTTGTTCGCTTCCCGCTGGGGGCTCAGTTATTTCTTGAGTATCTGATAGGCACCTCCTTAACAAATACGTTGATTCAACGTTTAGAGGATCATGTTTCTTTGTGGTGCAGAGTTATTTATTGTAATATTTGTGGTAGGCTGATGACACTCTTGGGATGATCAAAAAGAATAAGTTGTGTATTTTTTTTTTGGTAAGAATGTGTTAAACCAGTTCTGTCAAAATGGAGCTAATAAATACCAGTAATTGTTTAGACAGTTGAAAAGGAATAATTCCCCACAATTTTTAAACTTTGTAGCTAATGATTTGTCTGAATGTGTATGGAGACCTGTGCTTACCTCTGCGCTTCTGAAGATGAGTGCAAAAAGTATGGTGCTTGTTTTGTATGAGTCTGGGATCTGAAAAACTAGAATTTTTTCCTGAACACGCCAAAGAATGTCTGTGTAAAATAGGCTAACTTTAAATGTCCAGATTCCATCTGCTAAACTGCTTTGGCATGAGTGAGACTCTACGACAGCAAGCAGACTACACCTTTAAACTGAGGAAGCTGTTAGGAAGGAGGGCAGGGACCAGGGAGATGGCACAGGTTCTGCTAGTTGAGTGGAAACTATTAGTGGAAATCCTCATGGACCAGCCTGGGACTGATATTACTTAACATTTTCATTAATGCCTTGGGTGTAGAAGCTTGGAACTGGCTGATGAAATTCTCTGCTGACACAAGATGAGGAGGCATTGTCAGTGTCCACTTATTTCCCATGCTGGGAGTGTGAGTGCAGGAATGATGGAAACAGACCAAAAGCTTAACAGCTGAGGGCTTCTGCCTTTAGTGGAAATTGTTGGTCCCTTCAAGCCAATACAGCAGGAGGTGGGAAAGAACTCAGTAGAGATCTGGGTATGCTAACTGACTCCAGAATAACTGTGAGCTTCTGCTGCCATATGGGAAAAGCCAAATGGAAATAGACTGGTCATTAATGGATGAGTTTTGTAAATAGGAGGTTACTAAAAATGAGATCCTATAACAACACCCCAGCTGGAGTAAGAAGAGCAGCAAACTGAGCTGGAGCATCATGGAGAGATGAGCATGGCTCCTCACACAGGAGTTGACAGTATCAGGGGACAGCCTAATGACACAACCCAGGCCTTATTTCCAGCAAAAGAGGCGTGTGGTTTGTTTAGCTATGCAGTGCATATAGAAAGGGAAATTGTTGTAGGCATTGCCGATTAAAATTCTGAAATAATAAATAAATTTAATATCGAGCAATGATGATGTACCATTTTATTCCTCTTAATTTTCATTAATTTCTCCATGTATGACATATTCTAGATTTTATGGAACTCATTATTTGTAGTTGGTCTTGTGTCAACAAGCAGCAAAGATGAGACTGTCTGTCATTAGTGATAGTTGGCTTAATTTAGTACTTAGCAGTTATGTAGTGCTTTAAATTTTCAAATCCCTGTTCAAATATTAGCTAGCTAGTCATCACACCAATTGCTTTATCAGGCCTTCTATAGAGATAGGTAAATATGTCGTTATCCATATTTCAGAGAGGAGGAAATTGAGACACAGATGGGCCAGTTAACTCTCTGCATCTTTATATATAGGTATTTCAAAGGCACCTATCGTTTCAAGGTCTAACAAGTCTTTCTGCATGTTGGACCTGATTCAGCATCCACTGAAGCCACTGGAAATCATTCCAGCAACTTCAAAGGGTCTTCTCGCTGCCTAATTGGGTTACCCTGCAAAGGACAGCTTCCTAATATCGCCTCTCTTGGGTAGTGCACTCGGAGATCAGAGGATGGAAAGCACATCTGCCCAGGCAGTCAGCGCCTCCTGAGCTGCTGTAGGGGACAACCAGGAGCACTCAGGCACCCGCGTGACTTTTAAAACCTAGCCCTAAACTTCAGTGGTATACGGGAGTTAAAACTCGGATAGGAAAAGCACAACAGATACGTGCCTGAAGACTCCAAGACTCAGCAGTGTGGGTTTTATGTTGCTTTTTAAAACCTGTAGATTTCTGGAGAAAAGGAAAAGAAACAAAAGAAATCCCAGCCTCGAGTGTAATGCTGAAAGATCCTAGAAATCCTTCATCTATGAAGCAGCAGGTGGCTTTGTAGTGCCAAATAAAGGTGGCATACCTAGTCAGTTTGACCAGTTCTGTGCAGTCTTACGGTTCAGCTGTGTTCCCTGGAAGGTAGAAATAACCCTTCACAGATTCAAGAACGTATTGTCATGTGTATTAATTCAGAGTTTTCATTCCTTCAGCATTTACTCTGCTTTGCATAAGAACTATCTGTTTCTGCAAATGTTCCTGCCCTTAAACTTGTTGGGATTTGTGACAGAATAAAAGAAGGGAAAGAGCATATGGAAAGCAGGCTTTTATGGAAATATAGGAATTAATTTATTTTCTTTTAAAGTTAAAATTTGCTTGATCCCGTTAGTCAGTAGCGCAGTGTTCCCCATGCTTTGGAAGGTGAGCTTTGGGGGGGAGAGCAGCACAGACACCATTTTCCTCACTGTCCTGCCACATGCTGCTAAATTCACACTTCTTTTGCCTGCCTTCCCACCCAAGAATATTGTAGTATTTGGGAAATATCGCAGCCACAAGAACATGCAGAACAATCTTCTCGCTGGGTTGAAGCCCTGTGCTGTGCTCACAAATAGAGCTTTTTGTGTTCGTTACTTGTTACTCAATAGCAGTTACAAAATGACAGCCATTGTAAGGTAGACCCCTCCTTGGGGTTGTCTCTGGAAGGGAAAAATGAGACAGAGGGATGTGTTCCTCTGGGTGCTTCAAGATGTCAGGTGTTGGAGCACTGCAATCAAACCAGCGTGTTGACAGCGGATCAAAGAGATGAGATGAGCCTGAGAGGTGACGGCTGCTGAGCTGAACTCCTGCCCTCGCCTGATGTGTCAGCAGCACGTGTTGTCAGGCTTGGGACTCAGGGATGTGATCAATACCCACGCAGTAACAAATGGCAGCTGTTACGCTTGCTCTGTATTCAGCTACAGGACAAGTGGTGATGGTTTTAAGCTAACTGAGGGAGATTGAGAGAGAAGGAAGAAACTATGCTGGGGCTGGTGAAACGCCTGAATAAAAGATTAGTCCAGGCAGAACACCAGAAAGCAACTGCAATGGAGAGACTATTTCTAATTTGGCAACATGAGGGACTGCAGATGATCTGAGGGAAAAGCATGACTTTGGTATGTGGCCACGGCACGAGAGTTTGTTTCTTAATCTGGCCTCTTAGTTCTCCCGCTCCTCGGCTTGAGCACGTTGTTTAACCCTGTGCCCCTGTTATCCAACCTGTGGATCATGGCGAGGGTTCAATGTTTCATAAGGCTTAGAATGCAAGTGCAGTAGATGGCTTCTTTTCCAAAGGAAAAGGAGGTCTTGGTCATCTGATCTTCTGAATGGTCCGTTTGATGCCATTTAAAACCACCAAAATAACGTTTATTTCTACTATGAGACCAAAGTCACACGGTGAATTGTAGGGAGATGCATAAAAAGTGAGGTGGAGTTCCTGTCCTGGAAAACTGTGAAGTCAGCAAAATTGGTTTAAAAACCATCAGCTATTATTCCAAATTTTGCAAAGCCTGTAAATGGATAATGATTTCTAGGTTTGCTTGAAGTGAAGCTTGCTAAGGGCAGTCTCAGGCTGTCTTCTGTTGCAAAGCAAATTTCTTATTAAGAAAATGAATAGGAGTTTATTGAAATTATTGGATTGGAGTCATCACTTCTTTCTATTCTGGTAGTCCTTCAGTTCCTCTCCCTGCAGTGCCTGGAGCCATACTTAAGTTTCACGAATCTACATATGCAGAGAGAGAACTGAGATTATTGTGCTGAAGATCACTATCTCCCTGGAATACTGAAAAATCCTGTACACGCACACATGCTCGGAGGTGCAGACACATAGAGAAAGAAAAGATGACAGCCTACTGTAAATTAGCGTAGCTTAATTGAAGTCAATCAAACTGCTAATTTGATTTAGTCAAACTGTACTAATTTACACCAGCAGCCGAGATTTTGGCCCTTTAATTTCATACTAATCTGTTTATAGCTTTCAAATATATGGAGCCAGTTGATTGCTAAACTGTTTATTGGGTGTGGTTCCAGGATTACAACAGTAATTATTTTACTGAAGCCCTTTATTTTCAAAAATGCATGTTTCAGATTTACATAATAGGACTAGACAATGACTAAGGGGCAAATTATACCAAGATTATTGCATGCACTTACGCATGTGTTATGTTTTTATGACTCAGAATGGAGCTTGTTTGTGTTCCACCTTTGGACAGAGATGTCTTTGGGGGGGGGCAACACTGTAGAGCACAAGAATTACAAAAGAGTCCCAGCCTGTGGAATTCTGTGCCAAGCCGTGATGCTAGACGATAAAATATTACTTAAGTGTGAAGGTGGGGGACTTGGTTATGAAACGCCAAACGGTTTTCCACAGCTCTGCTCCCTCAATATGGTGTTTATTCCATCCTGGGAGCCAAGGCCTTCAGAGCTGATGCTGACTGCAAAACACCTCTCCTCTTTGCCACCCAGTTCCAAGTGCTGGCATGGGAGCATTCTGAATTCAGAGCGGTATTTTGGGTGGTGTTTGCCTGGTATTACCTGCTCTCAGTGCCTTTCCCCATGCCAAAGGATGGTGTTGATAAAGACAGTGGCACAGTGCTTTGAACCAGCTTTCAAATATTGTTTTCCCTCCTTCTCCTTTGGTGTACTTCACAGATTAGTTTGCATCCATTTGATACATAGGAAAGCTGCCAGCAAGCTTCTGCCTGCAGAACCACCGCAGTGGGGAGAGCTTCCGTGCAGCAGCCGTGCCTGGACTGGGGCTGGCAGAGCCCACTGCTCCCTGCTGCATGGCCATGGGGCTTAGTCCTCCCTTCCCAGCAGAGCCTCGTCAATCACCAAGCAGGTTACTACTGGGTTTGATGGATGCTGATGGTGGTGAGGACGCTTTCGTGTAGGTTGGATACTTGAATGAACCTGTTCAGCCTGGTTGTTGGTAGGATCCGCAGTCTGAAGGTGAAAGGCTTTAGACTCTTATCTCCTGAGCTGTGCAGTCTCTATTCTGGCTTCTTAGTGTTTACAATAATTACCTTAGCGAAGCAGATCATCATCTGCTTGCTGTCATCAAGTGTGCAAAATGGTTGTCAGAGTTCAGGACTGCAAGATTTGCTTTCCTGCAGCCAGAGAAGAACTTAATGGAAACATTGCTCCAATAATCCCAAGCCCTGACCTCTTTAATGCATCCTCAAAACTAAACGCATATAAACAATTATCTGGGTTTTGTAAACAGAGCTAAGTAGAAAGATACAACCCACTTTGGGATCACCAACTTTGACAGCACCTCTTTAAAGAGAAAAAAAAGTGTCTGCGGAACAACTTACTGTAACTCTTGTAAGTTTGCAAAATGACCTCAATCTTCCTAAGTGCTTGTTAAAGGATTTTCTAAAAAGAGCAGCAACACCTGGAGACTCATTTATCACTGTCTCTGCCTACTGGCGATCCCACCTACACACTGAAGAATGACTGCTAACACAATATTTATGCAATAAACCAGCTGAAATATGTAAAAAGAAAAGCCTTCTGTAGGGATGGTAGAGATTAAAGAAGTATTTGAAGTCATTGGCTTGATAAACAGGGAGGATTCTTTTGGTTTCATGGCACGCTTCTCTTGAAGAGAAAACCTTTTTGTTATCCATTCTGACACAGGGAGACCACCTAAGACCAAACAGGTTTTCCTGTTATGGAAAAGGTTCTTTTTTTCCCCCTCATCTTCATGTCTGTAAACTACGCTGTCACCTTTTGCAACTCAAATCTATGGAGCAGGGCCATTCTGAAAATCTTTTGAAGCCGTTTCTTGCCTCTTTCACGGTGTCCAAAGGCATCTGCCTTGCAAAGACCAGTCTGATAATTCCTAGAGACTGTAAACCTCTCTTAGAACTGAAAAAGTGCTGCGAAGACTCCACCTAAGACCCAGGTGTTTAATGTGTCCAGTAATAGAGGTGCAAAGCTTATGAAGGAATCAAAGCCACAGGCAGAAATGGAGCCCTGAAGGTGCATTAGTAAGCGTAGGCTCGGCCTAAAACCTACAGAGTTGAGTGGAATGACCTTTTGTTAACCTCAGTCAGTCCAGCAGCCTTGGTCATGAGTGGCGACTGGGTTTGTAAAACAGTTCTGACTTTCTGCTTGTAAACATAAGGACTCTCTTTCTGGGCTTCTGTGTCCCATGTGCAGTGGCCCTGCGCATTGAAATTCAGGAGTGGCCATGAGAAACAAATCTTACATCTTCAGGTTGTCAACCCATAGAGTTCTTAAACAATAAGAGCCCATGAGTGGCAGTGCAAATTACAGTAACTATGTTGGTCAGTATAAAGGAGGAGGACAATAATTTCAGATCATGTTGGTCAGTCTAAAAAGGATGATCACTTCAGGTCTAGGAAGCTTGGTGCTACTGGACTATCACCTTAGACCCCTGTATCATAGTTCTATTGGGTCTTATGTTCACATACCGTGCGAATAAATGGATCAGATGAAGGAGGAGTGATTTGTGTACAGATAGTCAGTAAAAATTATCTGTCAGAGCAGAGGGGACATGGCCACTAAAGATGAGCTGAGCAGCACAGTCCCCATGGCCTCATGGAAGTGTGAGTTACTGACCATGTAGCAGCTGCACAAGTATGTTGTAGTCATTAAGAATTACTGAATGGGATGTTCTGTCTGCTGTGTGTATCCTCTTGCTGTCCAACAGCTTTGTTTAAAACAAACAAAACCCAACAACAACAAAACAACTCAAAGCGAAATAACAAACCAAAACAAACAAAAAAGCCTCCCAGGGAACAGAGAAGTAACATGTTAGATCTCTCCAGTACCTCTGCACCAAGGCTTTGACCAGGGATAGTTTGCCCTTCAGTTGTGTTCCTTTAGCAGTGTCGTTTAGCAAAGAACATCAGCAAGTCATCAGTTTACATGAGTAAGCTGGGAAACACTTCTTGAGCAAAAAGCCTCGCAGGTTGTAGTGGATCACAAGAATGAACATGAGTTGGGAATGCTGTTTGAAAAAACATGAAAAAAAAATTGCCAACCTGGGACATACAAACAGGAATATAGCTGACAAGACACATGAAGTAATCCTGCTTCACTCAGTGCTGATAAGGCATCAGCTGGAGCACTGGATCTGACTTTGGGCTGTGCCATTCTAATAGATGTGAGCTCATTGGAGAGACTCCAAAATGAACAAGGGAATGATCAAAAGTCTGGAAAACCTAATGGTAAAGAGAGATTGGGCCAAACCCCTCAATTCACTCAAAGATTGGAGGATTTCAAAGGGTTTAATAAGGGTCCTCAAATATATAAAAAGAGGGGACCAATCAGAAGATCATTGTATCCAGTATAATCCAGTGCTGTTATTCTTCATACCAGGCTAACTGGCTCTAATTGCCAGTGTTAGATAATCGGGTGGGTATTCAGGAATACTTCATAGTGATGAGGATAGTGACTGCCTGGAGAAGGAGAGGAGTTGCTGCGAGTGGAATTCTTATAGAAAAACTGGGTAAATATCTTTGAAGAATGAAGGAGCAGATGATTTTGCCTTGGAGCACCAACATGAACAAGATTATTAGATTCTTTTTAGTTTTATTTTTCTGTTACTTTGTGGGGCAGGGAAACAACAGAGAAGGTAACAAGACTGCTAAAGGCTTGTGGTGATTTGTGCAGATTTTAAGGTGCAATTCTAACATAGTGCCATGTATATAGGTAGGTTGTATACCTTCTTTGTGTACAGGTACATGAAGCTGTGTAGTTAGTTTCATCATGTAACATGATGGCAATCCACATAGCCCTATCTCACCAGCGTACCCAACTGTCTATGGGCCAGCAAAAGGAGTATTGCAGGTGGTCCCTGCAGGAGATGTGCTGTGGCTTAATCTCAGACAGCTTCAACTCAGCCAGTTTTGTCTAGGGCATCTCCATGTAGTGTAACTCGTGGGATTTTCTTTTTGCTTGTAAGAAAATGTGAGAATTTAAATTGGAACTGGTAGAGGTTGACTAGATACTGGCTCTGTGTTGTGTGTAAAATGCTGCTTACAAATGCTACTAGGAGCTTGTGCTAAGTGCATAGAAGCCACTGATTTAGTCCTTATTGTGTCAGCAAATAAGGGAAAAGCAGAACCTGAAACTAAGCAGCCTTCTTGGCAGTTGGCATCTAGCTAACACCGCTCTTTGGAGACTTACCTTCTCACTTTTTTTTCAACAAGAGGGGCAAGAATAGGAGGAAGAAAGTGATAGAAGTAAGGTTTGCATTAAAACAGATGGAGAGTTTTAGTTTCTGGAAATTTTCATGTTTCACAAAAAATACTAGAAGTCTGTGAGTTTTGCTCTTCAGACAAATTAACAGTGACACTGAACACTGAAAATGGCATGTCAGGACTGTATTGTGAGCCCTCGAGGAATGTGAGACTGTGTACCTCTTATGCCCTTTTGTATGTTGAGTTGAGGTTTCTGGACAAATGTTTGTCTCCTGTGATGAGATCTCATCAGGAAGTGAGACCATAAAGTGTTACAAGAGAGGGAGCCTGGCCACCAGTCTGTTTGGTAAAGAAAAATGCCTATGAATAAAGGGAAGTATAACCATGAAGCTCTATGGTGATATCTCAAAATCTCTGGAAATCAGATGCAAATTGTAAGGTTTTTTTTTTTTTTTTTAATATATTATTTCCCATAACAAAGTAATTCCCTGGAATTGAGAATCAAAAGTGAAGATGGTGTGGCTGGTTTGTAGGGCAAAGGGCTGCTCCTGCATCTCTTACCAGCTCTGGTTTTCTTTGGGTGACAATAAAATGTGCACAGTACTGCACAGCAGTTGTCAGCTGTTCAACCTCCCCTGCAATGGTGCCAGGGATGGGGCAGCCACCACCTCTCTGGGCATCCCGAGCCAGGCTCTCACCACCCTCAGCATCAATAGTTTCTTCCTTTTCTCCAGTCTAAATCTCCGTCTTTTGGTTCAAACCATCCCCCCTTGTCCTGTCCCCACAGGCCCTGCTCAAAAGTCTGTCCCCATCTTTCTGACAGGCCCCCTTCAAGTCCTGAAAGGCCCCCGAAGGTCTCCCCGGAACCTTCTCTCCAGGCTGAACACCCCCAACTCTCTCAGCCTGGCCTCCCAGCAGAGGGGTTCCACCCTCAGATCATTTCTGTGGCCTCCACAATTATGTTACTACCTTTTCATTTTATTTCTCCTTTTGGAGATGTGGGTGGAGAGACCTTGAACGTGTGCTAAAAATCTACACTGAGCTGCGTGTACAAAATGCATTTGTAGGAAGCTGTGAATGTGATGAAATGAGAGAAAAAAACCCAACCTGCTGCAGGACTTGCCCTTTAAATAAACAATTGGGAAACGCCAGATATTGAAACACTCTATTTCTTCACAGGTTATCATAAGTTTTTTTTAAAAAAGTTCCTTTTAAAAGAAAATAAAATCCCTGAAAACGTTTGTCTTGCTATTCCCATCGTGCAAAAGGAGAAAGGTGCTCAGTTTTAAGCTCTGTTTCTCTGACAACACTGCTGCCTTTTCAGATTGCTGGAGACCTGAGCATGATGAAAGACAATCATCCAGAGGGAAGCAGAATCATTCCAGGAAAGGCAACGTGTGCCTGTTCCTGCTCCCGTGGCACCCAGCATCAAACACCAGCTGCAGCATAACCTTCTCCTCTGTAATTAAGTGGTTATGGTGCTAAATGTGGGGATTTACCTTTTTGTTGCGGTTTTGACCTCTCTGAACCAACTTAAACTATAGGGCTGAGATTAACCAATTTATCATGTTGTGCTGAAAATCAGCACTTTTTTTTTTTTTTTTCCCCCAAGAGGCAGGTTTGGGTAAAACATCAGAGCATTTTTACATACTATTTTCCTTGAATTCTTCTCCTAACCTTTCCATGAAGGTACAGCATATGTTTTAGCTTATGTCTAGAGTTTCTGAGAATCAATTACAAAACAGGACATCCTTCAATAAAATCTGAGTCTTGGAGGGGGGGAGATGCCTGGCTGATGCTTAAGGAGCCAGCGTGGGACCTCAGAGCCTTGGGTTTGGTTCTCTGCTCTGTCACAGGCTTCAGCTGTCAGGGAATTCCATTTTCCTGTGCCTGGGTGCTCTGTCTGTAGATGGGATGACTTCTGTTGCCTCAGAGTCACCAATACCTGAATGTTTCATGGGGTGCTGACTGGCAAATCCCACTTGTTCCCTGGACCTGCCACGTTGCACGTAGGTATCTGAACAGTGGAAAGCTTTGCAGACCATAGTCACCTGTGTGACAAAATGTCCCTCTTTTAGAGCAATTTGAGTTTGATAATTGGCCTTCTTTCTGTTGCATGATTTACAATTTGCAGCAATCACAGTGGCCATTCTCAGGCCATTATTTCTGACAGGAGTGTAAATGGGGATATAATTTTAATCTCATAATGAAATGATGACAGATATACATAAACATATAGCAGCACATTACAAATTCCTACAGCATTGTAAGTCGAGTGTCATCTAGCAGAGGCCAGGAGACTGAGCTGCCATGTTATTACAGGCAGACCTGGTAATGATGCAGACAATTAAGACTGACTAACTTTTTTCATTATATGACTTTTGTTGCAGTTGTTGATAACATTGCCAAAGTTTAGACCACTTGGGCTTGGATTTTCTATGCCAGCTGTTTGGCTGTGGTAGATCGTTGTTGTTTTTGAGGAAGATTTAGTCAGGAATGGCTCAATTCTTTCTGAGAAGGAAGTAAGGAGGGAGGCAGACTGCTTTTTCCTGCACTTCTGAGCAAAGGCTTGAACTTCACCTTGGTAAGCTGGCCTGATCAGCTCAGCATCCACTCTGACTTCTGGAGCACTGCAAAAATGACCTGTTAAAGTGGCTGCAAGGCCAAGCAAATAGGTTTGTGCCCCTGTTTGAGGCTGAAATTGAAGAAGGTAAAGAGGGGAGGAAGGTTTATTTAAAATTAGGCCCGTTTATTATGAAAATTTAGAACACAGTTTAATGAAGTGTAATGTGAGAAAATGGGAAGCAGGAAAGCATGGTGTCTTTGTGTAACGTCTTGTGCTTTTAAACTGGTACAGGGAATTCTTTACATAAAATCTTTAGTATCACTTTATCTGGCTTGATTTTATTTTATTTTTTTTAAAGCTATCGTACTGTTGTGACCGGTGTAACCAGGATATTATACTGAACAAGAATTCACAGGAGTAGTCATAAGAAAGAAGAAAGTTCAGAAGCTGGGAGCACAGCTAAATAGAAAGATGGAAGGAGGTACCTCTTGTGAAAATGCGAGAGAAGATGCAGGGGACTTGTGAATTTGTCCATCCACAGTGATGATCTCACGCTTCTGCTAATAATACATGTAATCTGTCTTTGTTTTTCTCCTCAGATATGTCATCACTGACAATAGGATGAATGAGGTATCAGTCAACAGGGTTGGAAAAGTTTTTTTTTCACTCACCAAACTGTGTGCCAGTGCATCTTTGCATATGGCTTATTTGGTTGGAACATGGAGTGTGAAACATTCTGGATCTAATTCACCTCGACTATAAATCTGGTTGACATTTAAGTGATTTACAGCAGGGGTGTGCTTGATTCACTATAGCTGCTGGAAGGAAATTATTTGTTTATTTTAGACTCTTATTTTTTTAAGTGCTACAGAAATGCACTGACCTGATCCTGTCAAGGGGTAGGGAAAGCACGATTCTCTGTCCATGTAAGTCAAATGCCTGATTTGGTTTTAGTGAGTGCTAACTTGCATTTAATTTTAGAGGAAGAAATTTGTTAATAAGCTAGGTTTGTTCATTGGTTTGCTCAGAGGAAAGGATTTTTTTTCAAAAAGAAATGCTGTCTGCTTCCCTTCTCTAATGTGCTCTGCTACATCTCCAAGCAGTTATTTAATTCCAGCCATCTGTTCTTCTGCCACTACCTCAACAGACAAGGGGAAGAAGTGACTTTGGATTTTCAGCTAGATGTATTTTTTGATTAGTATGTCTGCGTAAGCAGCTATTAAAAGCAAGAAAGAATGTATAAATGTAGAAAGATGCTCATCCAGTCTAACTAGGTCAACAAAAGGGCTGAGCGGTTCAGAGTCATGTATAAAAACTAACTTTTATTTGGGTTTATTTGAGAAAATCAACAGGTTTTCCCACCTGGCCCATAGACCAGCCTACTGTTTATCTTTTTCTTCTGAGGAAAATGTAAATTAAGCAATTTTATCTGGGATTACTGTTAGTGATCCCTATTAGACTGGTGAATTTGCTGCTTTTCCTTATAGATCTGTCGGGGGGGAAATCAAAGGCAGCAGATGATACTATTTCAAGGCACCTCACAAAAATCTTTGGAGTTCCCTAAACCATATTACCTCACTAAATCTTTGGAGGTGAAGTCAGGTGAGCCTCAGAGACCAATGTCTTGCATACACAATTAAGGTAAAGTGTTTGCATCTAAAAATAAAGGGTGTCGTCTGCGGTGACTAGCACAATATACCAATATACATGCAGAGTCACTTTGGGAGGTGAGCAACCAGGATAGCTGCTGAAGGCCCCAAAGCCTGGGGACATCCCTTCAGGCTAAGTTAAGAAATTATAAGTCATCTAATGTGGGAATGAAAAGCAGGGTGGCTTGGGCTCTGCCTACAGCCCCAGCAGGTAAATGGCTCTGCATAAATGTCTGGATCAATTAAATTGCTTAACAATAACTATTGTGGCATGGCTGCTTTTGTTAGATGGGAGTCAGTTGTTACAGTAATGACATCACACACGGTTTTAAGTCCTGACATTGTAAATTACCTCTGGTAGCAGCCTCAGGCTTGATCCAAAGTGGGACTTTGATGCTGCAACACCGAGTGTTATATTGCTGAGCTTTTATGTGGCTGGCCCAGGGTGAGCAGACACCTCTAAGTGCCTTGGCCCCGCGCGGGTATGTGGGAAGAGCGAGGCGCATCAGGATCGGGTCGTCAGCTTTCTGTTAGGAAATGCTGAGGATACTGCGGGATCTTCACCAGCACGTAGCTGCCTGTTACACCCTTGATTCCAAAAACAGAGCCTGTCTCTGTCTTCTTCTAAGAGATGGCAGAAGGGTAGGTGGGGGTGGCCTTTTGAACAGAAGCTGCTGATGAAAGCACTCCCCCGGGTTGTGGGAAATCTCGCTCAGGTACTGCTTTTGCCTGAGGGAACCCAAACTTACCTCCCAGAGAGTTTCCTAAATGATGTGTCTATCTGCTCTTGGCAGCACAGATACTGACCTTGCTGTGAAACTGAAGAGAGCTGGAGGCGAACTAGGCTAGAAACCGAGAATAAGACAGTGCTGCTGAGAAGCACAGTGACTTCTCTTTCCAAGGACCATTTCATTCAAAATGCTTTTGCTATGCATAGAGAAGGAACCACTCTTCAAGATTTCCTTCTCTGTGTAGAAGAAAGCGAGGGCTTTCACTTCTGGCCAGTGGAACAGCTCCAGTGAGAGAACAGGAGAGCAGTGTGTACTTCAGAGGCTGGGGGGGTTGCATGGCAGACGAGTGATGTCCGTTTGGACTCTCAGGATGGCTGCGCCATGGTGGTGACAGGCACGATCCCAAGTTTCTTCCATGCTAGCAGAGCAGTCTGACAACTGAACGAAGAATGAGATGGTGGCTGTATCTAGAAAGAAAACAGAAGGTGCTACCGCGTGTTGTGTGGTGCCTGCTGTGTAGGGGTGCTCTGCAGACTCTTGACAGATCAAGGCGATGAAGAGAGAGGAGATGAAGATTGACCAGCTCATGGATTTCGCTTAGTTTAGGAAGGGGGTACTCGGTGCTGCTGAAGCTGAGGTGCTTCATGGCATGTGGAGAAGCAGAGCTTTAGGTTTCCTCACAACTTGAATTTCATATATGGAGCACCTGTAGAATACACGTAGCATCTGAACTGGGGGATAGGGATCCACAGTCTTGGGTTCTGGTGGAATGTAAGTATTTTGGATGTATATTCTTGATCCAAATCTGATCGCTGCAGTAACTTCTAGGACTGTGTAAGCAAAGTGATTATGCCGTGAGTGAATTTGTACCATAATATTTGGGCCACATAAAGCAGTGTAAGCTAACATTTGCTCGTGACGCATGTCTACACGCTCTGGAGTCCTCCTAGCAGCAGGTGTTGACAGAAGTAAATGTAAGCACAGCAAGAGTTACTAGATGGACGTGTCTTTGGGCAGCCGTAGCAGGATGATTATGTTTGTAATTCAGTTGGTTCAGTAACTTTCAGCTCAGTCCACTGAAAGTTGCTCTGTGCTGGTGCTATGGGTTCAGCATTCTCTTCCAGCCACCTGCCTGTGCTCAAACCAGTATCTGAAAGTGGCCAAAGTGAAGGCAATGACATCTTAAAAGATTATTGTCTAACAATTATGTTTAATATTGAAGAATGTTATAAACAAACAAACCAGCAAAGTCTAAATCCACACTCTGGCCTTGTCCGTTTGTCATTATATGATAAAGTGTCATTGGGTATTTTACTTCCTAGCACAGTGAGATCTTGGTAAGTAGAGAGATTTGGTTCATGTTTCAAATACCAGTGCCATCTGGGAGAAATATTTCTTCATTTGCAGCAGCTAGAAATTTGTACTGATTTTATAAGGCAAAGCCCTTAAAGATCCTTTAAAGCACAGCTGGCTGAATGCTCCTGTATGAGTAGGGCCGGGCAAAAATATTTTCTCCTTATGCAAATTTACATTTAGTCTGAGATGGGGCAAAATCATAGATATTCACAAGTTCTCAAGGAACAAAAAGCTGCAGGAAATGACAGTTCAAAGTTTTATGTTGCTGGAAAAAAGATACATTTTTTTTCAGGTTCTGGAATGGCACAAAGTTGTAGCACATTAATCTGGGATCCAAATGACCAAATGTCATCTCTTATGCTGTGACATCCCCCACCTGAGTGTGTCACCCTGGGCTGTTTTAGTCACTGTATGGAAAAAGGCATTTCAAGATTTGATGTACATTTCATGCTAAAGCAAACTTTTAAATAGGTCAGATGAATCACATTCTAGAAGTGCAGTTGTCCAAAGTTATCTGAGATGAATCGTAGATCTTCACTCTTGTCCCATAGCCAAGGAGAAGTACTCCTCCCAGGGTGTAGATGCTGTTACAGCTCCAGTAGCTCAGGCAGATGGAGGGGCAATGGTTCCCTGCTGGAAGTGTTATGTGACCAAAGATTCCAGATCAGCTGCAGTTACAGATGAGTTAGTAAAGTGCAAGGTCACCTTCTCTTAGCAAAACACTCCTAAATCCACCCTGTTCCTGCCCCCTTGTCAGCTCACCACACTTGTTGTCAGACTGTCAGTAGGAGAGACCATTTTTCCTACAGTCTTGATGCCTGAACCTCATCTTTTCCTTTTTATTTTTTTTCCCTAACAATAACAAATAAGGCAGTTCTGTCAGAATTCTGCTGAGAAACTGCCATTCATGCTAAAATTCATGAAACCTTTTTACGAATACTTGGCAGTTGTCCAAATACTCCCTGGAAGCGGAAGACCAGACAAATGTGATCTCACAAATCATTGATGAGCTGAAGTCAGCATTCTGGACTTGATTTTATTATTCCCCCCCCCAAACTATTTGACCCACACTACTTTGCATACACTTGTGATAAAAGCTCAAACTCCTTTCTAGTGATTCATACCTTTCCAGATTAGTGAACAGCTGCCAGGAGCACGTGTGTGTGTGTGCATGAGCCTTTGATAACTACAATCAACAAATGCATTTGAAATGCAGAATAACTTCATCAACAAATAGCCTGCTAGTTCTATTAGCTCCTTTTAACCCAAGAGTTGCTTTCAAAACTTGGATCTTCTTTAATATAATAGTGTGTGAGGTTGTAAATAGCTCGATATGAATGCTGGACAGTAAGAACCTCATGATTATGCCTTACATCCTTGGAATGGTCGCTTTCACTTGAATTAAGACCTTGGATCAGAAATAAGTCTCTGAATGACCCTCACACTAATAATATACCGGTGATTACAGCGGTATCTCTTGTCCAGGCCACGAGCTCAGGGCTATTCAGGTATAAATCGACAATGCAGGGACTACCACCTCCTGGCATCATAGACAAATAGACAAAAGTCATCCAGCCTGGGTGGTTTGAGTTAGCTGGGGCCTTATGTAGAGTCTAGACTGCTCTCAATCTGGTGGCATTATTATTAATGATAATAAAACATGAATGCATTTTTATAGGATGCTTGTATGTGAAAGCCGTTGGGCATTTCACATACAAAATACAGCTAAACAACAGTGATTTTTCCATTAAAAAATGCAACGTTACCCTTGTGAAGTTGGAAAAGGGCAAGAGAGCGACGAATACCTACTAAGCACCTAACAAAGCACAAAAGATAGAGACATCACCTACAAATCATTGGATTTCTACACATGCCCACCCCTCCTGGCCATACTGACAGCAGAGGCAGATTTTTCCCAGCATCAACAGGAGAAAGAGGAAGCTGAAAGTGAACTGTAGGAGAGGTGTGGGTGAGGGAATGCGGACAGCAGCGCACTCAGCTGAAAGCTGCATTCTCAGAGCCAGTTGTAACTGGATTAATGGTGTTGCTGCCTTTTAGAATTTAAACTTCCTTTCGCTGGAGGATGGTGGTGAGAGGGGAGCCCTCTGTGCTGACATTTAGACCTAGACTGAAGACTGAGATCTCTATTTGAAATACCTTGTGGTCTAAAGGAATTCTGTACCACCTCTTTATGGTTTTCCTTGATGTTTTGCTCTTTGTACATATTCTGGCAAGCTGTTGCTTTTCAGCCAAAAGGTGAGCAAAACAGGCTTTGATTTTATTATTTTTAAGGGAGATTTCTCCCCCTCCCCCCAAATCTGCAGAGTTGATAAAGTTGCTGGTTTCCCAAAAAGGTTGGCACACTGTAACTACTTTTTTGGTTGGTTGAAAGGGAACTACACTGTTCAAAAAAAATGTTGCGCTGCTTTGAAAATGTCTGCAATTCTTCCTTAGGCTTGTAAATCCCCATTTATGTAAACCACGGTCTTTTGTGGTGAAACTGCTCTAACAGACTTTCCAGCATTGCAATACACTCTCTCTCCCCTTGTTGTTTTGGGCAAGGGTATGGTCTGAATTACCGTGTTATCAACCCCCCCCTCCATAAACAACTTTCCCTTCTAGCAATCGCCCACTGCCCAGCTTTTCCCATTTCAGCAGGCAGTATCTTCACGACGTTGCATGCTGGATCGGTTCAAAGCCAAAAAACCATCGCTGCCGCCAACTGACAAGGAACAGATTTCACAAAGCTTACGTTTGTTCAGTTCAGGAAGGGAGAATAAAGATTCCAAGTGGATCGGAGAATAAAAGCGTGATCATTACAAAGGTGGCCTTTGGTGTGGTCACCTCTGTTGAGATTCAGCCTAACAGAAAGTTGTTGTTGTCTCTACTTGTTCTGTGATGGCCCCACCCTATTCATTTGTGTAGAAGAATGGATCAAAGTGAGCTTGAAGATAGACAAAGTTTATAAAAACAGAAAACTCATTTTCTCATACGTTCTTTGGCGCCTGGGGCAGAGGTATTGATTGTAAGGCAACCGAAACAAGCTAAGCTGTTCTTGCCTTCTCTGTTTGAACACTTGTAATTGTGCAATAGGCAGTGAAACAACCCCAAATGACGCACAGAGTGCGGTACAAATGAGACACAAAAGGAGCTGAATTGTTTAAATAAGGCAAGGCTGTGAAACTGAGATTCAGGTGGGATTTCATCTTGTAGATGCTTCACAGAAAGGAGAAAAAAAAAATCATTAACTTGCCGAATGGTTTTGTCTTAATTGTCAGTTCATATGGCAACTCTATACTGTAGAAATAAGTGTGGTTAGGGTTTTTTTGTTTGTTTGTTTGTTCTTAACATGAAGAGTCAATCCACTTTGCACAGGCCCATTCTCTTGCCTACTACGAAACTGGCTTGTGCTACATCCAAGAGTAGGATGTTGAGGAGAAAATGAAAAGATCTTTTGTAATTGTGTGTCCCTCTTTCCCTGCTTAGGGCCAGCATGAGTCTCTTAGGGGTGACTCTGAGGGCTCAAGGAGGGACTTTGGTGATCTCAGGGACCCTAAAGAAATAGGTCCTCTGCGTGGGGTAATTGTGTTTCCCATAAGAAGGTGTCATTCAAGGTTGTCTGCAGAATCAGTTGCACTTAAAATTCGTCAGGCTGATCTGTGATGTGCGTATTGCCCAATTCTAATTGATTTTTATAGTTTGCCTGTTTGCCTGCACACCGTCGTAACTGTAGCAGCACGTATCTACTGCTCATCTCCTGTCCACAGGACTGGTTTGTGGACAGCCTGTCAGACATGTCTGACGGTCCGCTAGCCTCCTTTATGTGTCCAGGCACGCTCAGGTCTGCGTGTTTCAGCTGTGTCAGCACCTCTGTGTACTAGTTTGCTGCTTGTATGGTCATGAAGCTGGTTTTGAAGAGGACTTTGAGGTTGCCCTCTGTGGGGTGCGTGGTATATACAGGATGGACAGATTTGTCTGGAGATGAAAGTGCTTCTCCAGGGATATCTCATTCTATTTGAGGGAGCTGAGCAAGTTCTGCTGGTGTGAGATGCCCCGATACTGGTGTAACTGTATCCTTGCTAGGACAGGTCCTCATCCCTAGCTGGTGTACTTCTGCTGCTGTTTTACGGGTATAGACCAACAGGAAAGGGACTTGCATTGCTGTGGCTGTGCAGGGGAGCCTCAGTGAGGGAATAAATGGCATTTACACCCAACTGAAGGCTTCTGTTCAACCCTAATGCAGCAGAGAGCAGTCAGACTAAGGAGGAACAAGGCTCCCAACTTGTGCAGAGACGTGTTCATTACCAAGCCTCTCCAGCCCCTCCCTTGGATTCACCTGGACATGTGCTTCTTGAGTGAGATAAATTGTGTTCACTTTCCAATGTGCTGAGTTTGGGGTAAGAGGGGAAAAACAGTCAAATCAGATATGTACTTTTTTATTTTAATTAAATCATCTGTATTTGAAGGTGGTGACAACTCAGCTTCAGGCTCCGCTTGTTCATCCCATACTCTGGGAAAAGTTCCAGTCTGATTTTAGCTTTGCTCATAACAGAAAGCTTGTATTGGTTTCCTAGCCCTATAATAAATTGTGAATTCTGTCATCAGCTCTAATGGTTTAATGAAATTTCAACAGTTGCACAATGTTCTCCTTTCCTAAAGTCCCTAGCTGCATGGCCAGCTACTGCTGGAGAAGGCAAGAGCTCCATACGACATGGAAACTTTCCTCTGGATGAGGGTGGATTTGCTGTTGAAAATTCCCATTATGCCTCAAGGGGCTCTGCCCTGCTCTGTTTTCTCTAGCGACGTGAGATCTGCCATGGCAATGCGGATCACTAAGCTGTCAAGCCTGGCATTCTGTATCCTGTAGCTAAATCTCAGGCACTATGGTCTGCAGATGGCTCAAGTCCCACTGGCTCGGGCCTCCACATTTGTACCTCTGCTGTAGTGAACTTTGCCAAGGCTCTGTCCTAGGCTCTCCCCTCTGGTCACTGAATATGCTGGTTCAAATGCTTCTGGGTAGAAGGGGAAAAATACACAACATAATTGTTCGTGGCTGTGGACGTAAGAAACAGTACTCCCCAAGCCTTTTTTTTTTTTTTTTTAATTTTCTTTATACCCTTTGATAAGAAGCTGAAATTCTCCCTGCAGGTCCCATCCCTAGAATAATTCTTTCCTTTAAGTCCATCAATAGCATATATTCTCACATCCATAATTGTGCCGAGTGCCCTGACAGACTCTGGGGTAAATTATCTATTGCAGTGTACTGTCTTGTGTTTCTTACCCATGTCACTGAATTAACCTTATCCTTGTCTTTAATATAACAGTCAAATCAGATTTTGTGTCTTGCTGCTTTTATTAGGGATTAACAGCATTAGGCACTGCTCTCTGTCCCAGTCTTGTCACCTTCTGGCACAGCGAAAGACAATGTAAATTTGGCTATTGAAAAATGAGTCCTGTGTAGGTGGAGGTAAATATATATATTCCATTTGTGTGGAACATCTCAGGACGTACAGAGAAGACAGCCACAGCCTTTACGCTCCAGCGGTGCTCAGGTGCTGGAGTAACTTTACCAGCTGTTCAGGTGACTTAATCCTGTGTTGGGAGTCAAGCCATGGAATTAAATGTCCACAATGAAAATGTAAAGGCCTTTCTCTCCTCTTACCCATATTCTGCAGCTAAGAATCAAAATTATCCTTGTGCTGGCTTTTCTTAAAGCTGCCTCTGTGTTTCATTGCTGGCATTTAATGAAATGTGTGTGTAGCTGTTCTGTGCCTTCTCTGGTGATGTATATGCTGTATGTAACCCGGCAGTACTGGGAACACCAAGAAGTGTTCTGGGTCACGTTGTGCTGGGTGCTGGATAGACAAACCTCCAGAAAGGAATAAATTAAAACCTTAAAGTTTCTTTCTTTCTGATGCTGATTGATAGATTGCTAGAATTCTGGTTTGTCACCTTCCATTTTTATATTTTCCATAGGAGATATTTCAGCAAGAAATTCACAGGTTTCTTTTAAAGAAAGTGGATCTGTGGAGTTTCTGATGGGTGGTGCAGTTCCTGTTGGATCCTGTCAAAGTTGTGGGTGCAAAGCACCTTCCCCAACTGAATCCTTGCTGACTAGGTCTTCTCCATTTCTTCCCTTGCCATCTGGAATGTGCTGTGCATGATGCTCAGTCAGGAAAAAAAAAAAAAAAAGTGGTTTTTCTATAACACTTGGCAGGGAGCTGGCAACAAGAAACTCTTGTTGCCAGAATCCATGTTCTCTGTGGGGGTGGCTCAGATGGCACTGAATTAACTTGGAGACTTAAAAATGAAAAGTATTTATGGTAATTTTTATTGATGGTAAGTAACTAACCCTACCTCTAGGGCAAGTAATCAAATTAGCTCTAAGAACAGGAAAATGGGCTTCTCTGAATGGCCCTTTGTTTTCATGAAGACATCCCTTTGTCCATTCCACAACAGTTCTTCTTCAGCTTGCGCAATGCCTGCTTCCTAGGAATCAAGGCTTTATGACAAAAGGCATGTTTTTATTCCTTATATATATATTAATTTCTTAGATTAGAGAGGGGATAGAGTCGTGGGGTAAAAGACAAGAAGATTGTAGGTGCTGACAGTTTTAATAACTGTCAGGAGCTGGAAAAGAGGGACTCCTGATAATGCCTTGTTCCTCTTAGAATGCTCAATTCCCTCCTATTGAAGTGAAGGACGTTAGTGAGCAGTCCCTTACCCAGCCCCAGACCACAGCCCACTGACCAGTCAACACACGGAGCTCCAAATCAGGTGCAGCATCACTACTGCTAGTGCAGGCCAGCAGCTGAGCCTGCGGAAGGGGGCAGAGGTACAGCGATTACAAAGGGAAGTGGCTGTAATTGGGGGATGTGGGGCAGACATCTGCAGGAAACTCAGCTTCAGCCCTTGTGTTGCTCATAAACCAGCTCACTGACCTATTAATTCCCTAATTCTTCACCCCATTCTGTGAGGACTCAAAGAACAATAGGGAAAATGTCAATCTAGTGAATCACTCTTGATGTGTCCTCCACATTTTCCTTGTTTGGGCACCCAGTTTTGCTCAGGTATGCTGAACACCCACAAAGAGGCTGTGTATTAAGCCCTCAAACACTCAGACTAGTGTCTCAAAAGACATTTAGGAGTCTTACTCCAAGGTTCATGAGATAGACTTAAATAAGTCTAAAGAATTTAGATGTGGGATTTCGGACCAAATTCCCTTAGGCTGCTTTACTCACTAAAGGCAAGATATTCAAACAGTCTTGACCAAATTAGGATAATTAGAGTCCTTCATCTTACCCCTGCAGCATATCTATTATGTTTGTCTAATGGGTGTTCTATTCAACCGCATCAGGGATCTTTGTTAATTTCGTGGGAATAAAGAATTAATCATCAGTATCTCTGCTAAGATGTTTGTGTTTACCATCAGCTTGCCCAGTAGATGTGCAGATGTTAACCTGATGTGAAATTAGAGTTAGACATCATCTTGCACTTGGCCGGATCATTAATCCAAGTCTTACAGGCCTTTGGGACTGCGTTTGGCACAGGGTTAGAGGTTTCAAGATGTGCTGGTATTTGTTTACAGAATGTGGTTGGGATAACATACCGGGGAGAGAGACGCGCGGCTCGTGCTCCAGTTTTCTTACAGACTTGCAGCTTTGAGGTGCCCTTTAGGTACGGTTGTTCTCTCTGGTACCATGAAGCTTCATCTCTCATTTGTTGTGTTTGGGACCAAATCCTGTGTCAGGTGATGTTGCCTTGCCAGATGGCTCTCCCAGTTGAAGAACTGGGTAAACTGGGATTCCTTTCTTTACTTTTCGATTTACACTTACCTTCCTGAGGATTCAATTCCTAACGCCAGTGGGGTTACAGTGATGTGAGGTGAATGGGTCCGAGAGCTGATTCAGGTCTGAGGTGTCCAGAGCACAGATCTGGTGGTGAAAAAGCATCACTTTGGTTTCAGGATCAACTCCTCTCTCCTCACCTTCTTCTTGCTGCTGCCCCATTGACCATTCCCTCATGAAAGATCATGAGGTCTGTAAACCACTGTGTTTCTGGTGTAACCCCACTGGGTGCGATGCAATTACTCCAGGGAGAGACTCGGGACATTTTTACTGTGCTCGGTCACATGGGCCATGCAAAGACAGCCTTCCCACGCAGTGTATTTGCACAATGCTTTCCTGGAATTTGAGGGTGAAATGCATCTTGCCTGTTGTGCTTCAGGCGTTTCACCCGATGAGACAGAGCCCTGCGTGCTCGATCACATGAGCTGGATTAGCGCCGCAGTGACAGTCCTCTAACTGCATCACCCTGAATCTTTCTCCATCTTGTACCTGTTGGCCAACATCCAAGACAAGGTACTGGTCTGCGTGGACTTTTGCTTGGCCCATATGAACTAGTTTTATATCTTTTGAGCAGCTGGTATGCTTTCAAAACGAACGTTTGGGGGTGTGCCAGGAAAATTGATGTGGAGTTGTTTGAAAAGGATTGTGAAGAAAATTCCTGAAGTGCAGCTACTGCTGATAGCTTGCGATGACAGTTAGCACTGTCTGAGCAACGTCTCTGTGATCGGTGTTTGTGGGGTTCATGAGGCTGAACAGACCTTGGTGGTTTTTCCCTCAGCTTTGCCACCCAGAGGTCCTTTTACTGCCTGTTACCATTCCAGTGTTGAACCAGGCTGCTGTGGGCTGCTGTGTCCCCAGCTTTTGTCCTTGCTGAGTGGGATGCTGGAGCTGATTCTGCAGAAGCTGGGGGTCTCATCCCCTTCCCTCCTTGGGGTGTGTTTGGAGAAACAGCTTGGAAGCTCCGTGGAGGTTTTGCAGTTGAGGTCACACGGGAGCAAACCAATTGCTGGTTATCAGTTGTCGAAATCAGGATTGATCTGCAACATAAACAGGGGCAAAGGCTCTTCATCCTTCCAAGAAGTGGAGCTCTGCTATTTTTTAATAGACCATTCATAGTTTGAAAGCTGTCACTGATTTATAACCTATCTTTTTTTCCATTGCACCTATCCCAGGCTCTGGGCAGCCATACCCTGGGGGATTTCTTTTCCACTCTGTTCTCTCCCTGATTATTTTAAATACATGTCTTCATTCCAAATAATCTTGTAAAGGGAATTTCATCTTCCTGGTTCCTCCCCAAGTCAAGTTCTGCCTTTGTCCCTTTGTAATCAGATGCTGAAACAAAATCTATACCGAGGCTGCTGGGGAGCTGTTCAGTTTGAGGCACAGTTGGGGGAAATTAGTGCCCAGAAAAGGAATAAGTGGGTCATGAGCCTAGAACACATACAGCCCTCTTAATGTGCTTCAGTTATCTGAGTTATGTAAAAGCATGTGAGAGAAACAATGCAAACTGCTGACAAATGGAGGTGACAAACGATGAGGTGTTTATTTATCCAAGATCTGATTTATCTGTTTACTTGCCTAATCCCTGCAGGAGATGTATTTGGGGGATAAATTCAACCAAAGCTTCCCCAGCTGCCTCCCTTGGTCAGTATCCAGCAGATTGCTGGTGGTGTCCAAAACTTCCTTAAACAGAGGGAACACTAAAAAATTCTTCCTGATAAACTATAGGTAGCAAGTGTACATATGAGTCTGAGCTGCAGTCTAGAGCTCTGAGTGACATTGGTGATGAATATTAACAACTTCATTTGAAAAAAATATTTTAATTGCACCCATCATCAGTTGGGGAAGGAACAGCCCTACCTAATATTTATGAATTAAAGACACGTGCTGGAGAGATTCATATCCCAGCCATGAAAGAAACACACACACACAAATACGTAGGGGAAAAGAACAGCAGGTAGTCATCTTAACACAGGCTGCTTTAGAAGGTACAAGAGGGGCACATTCACATTCACTGCTGTTTTTTAAGGTCTTAAACCTTGACTTTGCCAGCTGAAAACTTTTTTTTTTTTTTTTTTTTTTTTTAAATAAAGACAGCAAAATGGTGGTTTGTATTTAGAGGTAAAATAAAGAAACAAAACCACTCATGTGACATGGGAATGACACCCCTGTGCAGCTAATCCACGGTGACCCCATATCCTGGCCTTCACTGCTGGGGCCAGGGTATATCTCGTGTTCCCATCTCCCAGTACTGCGGGACTGGTGTCCCACATCTCCTCCCTTTCTCCACTGCTGCCCGGCTCCTCGCTCTGGCCCCTGCCCAGCTGGCTGTGAGCTCACTTCTGCCCCTGTGTTCCATGTAGAGTGGTCCTTCTGACAGCCAACCTGCTTCTCCTCAGGCCTCACAGCCTTCCAACTCATCTCTCACTCATCTGCTATTTCTTTCCCTCCCCTCTAGTTTGTTTTTTAAAAAAAACCATTTTCTTGCCCAAAAGCTGCTTCTTCCATACTGCCTAGGATTGAGAAAGTGGGCAACTGCTAACCTGGGTGGTGGCATCCGTTGTGGTGCCTCGCGCTGCTCCAGAGTAACCAGGAGCTGCAGCTGGGGAGGGGAAAAAAAAATCTGTATCTTCCCCCTGTACCTAGGGAAGGGTTTCCAGTTGCCCTTTGGGTAGGGGCATGAACGGTGTGAATACACAGGGCTCTGCTGAGCTGGAAGGCGCCTGGTGAAATTGCAGCAGAGGTATAATTATTCAGTGTGTTCAGCTAGCAGCTTTGCTAAAAATGCAGGAAAGAGAAGGCAAAATTAATTATGTAGAGTGCAGTAAATCTTCTCTTACTCAACACCTCCGTAGCCTATATATGGCTCCCTTTTTAGGATCCAGTGTGGGCTTATTGTAGAGCTTAAATGGCCGAGTTACCCAATCATAATGAGCTACAGTGTGTGCAACAAGGGAGCATGATAAAGCACTCCTCATGTGTCTACAACGAGAGGAATTTGAGTTCCGACCTGAGCACGGCAGGAAGACGCGGCACAATTCCACACCAACACATGGACAGACTTTGGTGGGTGGGAGTGCCATTGATGGAATAAAGCTCCTCACAAGTGGTGAAGTTTTTCTCACTGGGTCCTAAATATAATACCTGAAAAACACAAACTTAGATTTGGCTGGCTGTATAAAAGTGCCAGCTCTTGTTTATATTAGAGAATATGTTAAATTCACTTTTGTGCCCTTAGTAAAATATGGAATTCTTTCCGTCTTTTCAGGGTCTCTTGGTGAAGAAACTGGTTCTGTTCCACTTACAAGCTAAGCAAACTTACAGCATGAGTCAATTCCTCAGAGTGAGTACTAAGGCACCTGCTTAATTTCTGCCACACAGAGCAGCTCCTCTGATTTCAGGGCTGTGAGATCAGCCTCTGGACTGCAGAACCACTCAGATGTCTCACCTCATTTTGGCCCCTTTATGTTTGCAAGGATCCTCCTTTTACCGGGTGCTTTCCAGCCCCTGTCCTCAGGAGGAGGAGTACACACATGATGCACACATCTACCTTCTGTTGGTATCTCCGGGCAGCATCTCTGCCGGCTCTTGCTCCTTTTGTGCCTTTCTTTTCCCATGCTATTGTTTCCTGTCTGGGTCTCGGGCATGGGACTCAGCCAGAGCAATAGCAGGAAAAGTTATGGCAGGAGCAGAGAACACCTGGGGCCGGGACCTCATTCCCCTGGCTGTACAAGCCTAGAACAAAACCTGTTGCTGTTCGGCAGAGCTGGGCTGGCTTATGAAAGGTTTTCTTCTGTGCTCACTGCTGCAGGATCTGAAGAAACGGAGAGACAAGACACGGAGGAAGCTCAGGAGCAAAGAACTGACGTAGATTCCCAAATCATGTGGCTGACAAACCAGTTGGGTTGTTTAGATGGAGGCTTGTGGAAGTGAGAATGGAAATGATGCTGGGAAGAGGAATAGCCAGAGATCATTGTCTCTCTGGGTGCAGTCCTTGGCACCATCCTTGGCTCTAGGAATGACATTTCCATCTCCTCTCTCTTTGTGCATCCATTTGCCTTCTTTTGCAGCCCTCTTCTGCCCAGTGTAGATGTAATGGTTGTTCTGGGAGGGGTACATATATATTCTTTGGCTTCTGAGCCCCTCAGGTTAGCTCAGGCCTCTGTCCATTGCTTCAGGTGCTCCTTTACCTGCGGTAGCACTTCCTGAGCAACACGTAGATACCGATACCTCTGCAAAGGTCCTGTTTCTGTTTCACAGTCTGTAGCGTACCCTCTGCCAGATGCCCAGGGGATGGTGGTTACCACCCACCACGGTGTGGGCTGCTGGAGGGAGAGCCCGTGACCCAGGTTACGCAGGATGAAACATCTGCTGCTCGGTGTGAGGGAACCCTCCTGGGCAACGTGAGGCTGAGATTACCACAGGTATATCCTTGGTAAATTTGATCCCGCGTTCACGAGTTCAGTGCTGTTTACACGCGAGGCAAATATGTTCCCTCAGGAGGTGGGGAAATAAAAATCCCTGCTTACTGATAAAGGAGTATGAAACTGTGTTGGCACAATGATTTCTGAATCTATTTGGGAGCCCTATCATGCACTGTTATAATAAGATAGCTGGAAGATAGTAATTCTGCACTTGATGGAAAAACATATTGTAGAGCTTAATGAAATTTCGCCATGCACTTTTAATTGATTTCGGCAAGGGAGACCTTTTCAAAGCAAATATAGCTATTAATCTAATTAGTGTTTCAGCTAATATACTGAAATTATATTTGTATATCAATATATCTGACAAATATTTGTACGAGATAGGCATTTCAATGACTACTCAGCTGAAATGAACCAATTAACTTCTTTGATTGTAAGGGCCCTGTTTCCTACAGCTGTACTTTGCAGTTCATTTTCCAGTGTGAATGCTTAAATTAGGCTGCTAAATCCACAGCTAATCTGAAATAATTGGCTTTTATTTTTCCTCCCGCAAGTGATTTGGGCGGTTGGACGACTGAGCGATGGTGCTGGTCGGCTCTGCAGTCTGGGTTTTCTGAGGGCTGTGCTAATGGATCTATATCACCAGGTCCACGGAGAGAGTGGCGAGAGCCTTTTGGAGTGGGGTGGTGGTTGGCTTCGTATGCTGGCCCTTTCTGGGTAAGATGAAGCCAAGGGTACAGCATGACATGCTCTGGTACCTTGTTCTCCTGACTAACCAGCATGTGAAACAAATGTCCTTGAAGCAACTAGCGTGTGTTGGGTGGTGGGTATCATTTCTGGATGAGGCCAGGACAAGGCTGTGGTTGAGACGTGGGTGCTCAGAAGCATTCCAGGGTTTGCTGCTTTGACCTTCCCTGTACTGGAAGGGAAATCAATGGTTTCTATCTTTGGACAGAAACATCACCTGATTTTTTCTGCACAAATTCAGCCTTCATTTTTAATCTTCCTTCGAGTTGTGTGTGACATCATTCTGCCTCAGAGGGAACTAACTGTTCTGTTGAACGTCAGTGTAGTTATGGCAGTTCTCCTGGGTCCTCTCTCATGACTCATAGTATCATGCTCTTTCTTTTGTGTCTAGTAAGTAGTTGGCAAATTCTCCCCTGCTATGGCATAAAAACCCCCTGAAATGCTGTGCTTAAGATGGGCAGAATTTAAGAACCAGAGCTGCCAGTGCCTGAGGTTCCTCTGCCATCACAGGCTGCACTGGCTGGGACTGCGTAAAGAGCAACACCCGATGACAGCGTTGGGTAGAAACTGGGGTGAAAGTAGATCAATAGAGGGGTTGGAAAAGAGAATGTGGAGTGAACATGTCTGTACAGGAGCCTAAAAGGAACAGTCCATGCTGGGACTTCTGCTCCTTTTGCATTGTGCCAGCTTATTTTTTATTTCTGCTGAGAAAGGTTAGAGACACAATTTTCAGGAGCGATGAAAATCCAGGAACCTGTCTGCGTAAGGAGAGCCTTGCAGTGGCTTTACAGGCAGCAGCCACTTGAATTATCAGTCTGAAAACGCCTTGCTCTGGAGAAGAGAGATTGCAAGTAAGAAAACATACATTGGCCAGCTGATTTTGCAATGAGTTCTAATACCACAGACTGCTAAAAATGAATAGTTACAAATGTCAAATTCCATTTATCCGTGGGTTTCTCTGTCACCCTCGTTTCACCTTGTGCAGCACAAGGAAACACCAGTGCAAGCTTCTACTGGGGGTGGCTTTCTAGTCAGTGTCGTGTAGCAGAGATGAAGGTCTGAAGCTGTACATACTTTGGAGGCTCTTCATTTTGCTTCATAAGAAAATATTTCACTGCAGTTGGAGAAAAGGCATGGAAATATTTTTCTGGTCTTATATTTTTCTGATTTCATAAAAGCTTACATTTTGACTTGAGGATATGGACCTTTAAATGGAGTAAACTACTGTCATTATTAAAAACACCTTCCTGGAAAGAATTCAGAGATGTTCAAGACTATATATTTTATTTTTTTTTCCCTCTGGCACAGTATCCTAATTAACTCTCAACCATTTCTTGAGTAATGTTTTTAAGGTCACTAGCTTGGCTGGGTATTTGGTAATAAAAATTACACCCCACGTCTGCAATAGGACCACTAATTTAAAATGGTCATTTGATTCAAACTGACCTGTTTGCCAGCATAACTAATGAAGTGTCACTTTAATATTTAAAGTACTGTTCTTTCAAGGTAATTGCTATTTACTGGTAATTCTTCATTTGATGGTTTATTAGGTACATATAGGAATTTAAATTGGGCAACTGAAAAACTGTAATTGTCTAACTAGCATATTGCTTTGCTATAAATATGCCTGGGCACCTGTTTAAGGAAGTTTTTTGGTTCTGTTGTTTTTTTTTTTTGGTTTGTTTTTTTTTTTTCTCCACTGTGAAAGAAAGAATAGGGGAGGCTGATTTGGGAAAGAGATTTTACCTACTTATAAGATATTAGGAAAGAGCCAGCAGAAGGGGGCTGACATCCTGAGGAATGCAGGGACTTGTTTTGGCTAATTCTGCACCCACCCACGTGGGCGTCAACATTCCACTCAGACGTGGCAGGGCTTGGCCTCTCCTCGTGGCAGGGGGATAGATTTGGGAGATAGGGAGAGGGAGAGCAGCCAGGAAAGAACTGATCTGAAAAGTAATCCCAGAGAAGGCATAAACCCAGCATTCACTTAGAAAAGAAAAAACTGTAGTGGAAAATAAAGTAGCTGTTAAAATAACTACATCACTTGCTTGTTCCTTTTCTGTTCTGGCTTGTCAGTGAATATCTTCTTTTGTCCTCAATGCATCATAACACTTTACTTTGCCCACCAAAATATAGCTATTCAAATTAACCTTCTTGCTAAAGATGTGGAGTTTTGCGATGTCCTCCACAACTTGATAAATGCATTAGAAAAGGGCCAGGAAACTCCACTCTCTGCGAAATCCCGCTCACTTCTGTTGATGCTTGCCTCTTAATGAGAGCTTTCGGAGTGGGCATTGCAGGTCATAGTCTTATTAACCTTTTCTTTCTTCCCCTTGGTGACTGGTTCTTTATCTTGAAGCCCAAGTCCTTAAATGACTTTTAGGATTGTTTCGGTGCTGCCTGTGTTTTGTTGTTAGCCTTTAACAGTAAGAGCTGTCGAACAGTGTTTAGATTACACCACCCTGAAAGCGGGAACTCTTGTATCTGCCTTTTCCTGGTACAATGGAAGTGCTTCAATTGTTTGTGAATTCATCATTTTCCTGTCTGTAGGCTGGGAGTAAGGGCCAAAGCAGCCTGTGTTTCACCAGCTTACACAGGACTTTTTCATAAACTGGGCATCTCCATTTCCCAAGACTAGGAGCTGATTTGTTTACAACATCTTAATTTCCCTCTCTGACAGGAGGGTTGGACTAGATGATATTTAGATGTCTCTTCCAACCCCTAACATTCTGTGATTCTGTGAATTTCAAAAGGAAAAAAAAAAAAAAAAAATAGTTGGAAGCAGATCCTGCCATGGAAATTTCACCCCTGATAGCTGAAGTTTAGCCAGCTTGTAGCTGACCAAATATGAAGTGCTTGGAACAGGAACTGCTGGGCAACCTTATCTTTTGGTAGCTCTACCAGTACTTTTTCTCTGCTAGAACTTAATGTTAAAGACAGCAAGAGTGTTCCCTCCTCCTAGGCTGCAGCACGTTCAGTTTGATTTGTGGCTTGTCCGTGCTTGGGCAACGGGGATCACTGGGATGTCTGTCTGCAGCTGAATTCCAGTCCGGTGGTGTCTCCAGTGGGAGGTGTGAATGTGCCATGTCATTTGCTCCTAGGTGCATCACCCAGTGGAGGTTTGCCAGGTGACTTCATCATCCCACTCAGTCTTGCTACTGTACTTTATATTTTTGCATCAAGGAGACAGCACAATATCCTGGCAATCTCTGTGTGCATTAATGAAGTGTCTGCCCACACTTCTGAGCGCAGGGTTGCTAACGACGATTGCTAACACAATGCACTATTTAAGTGGCCTGTGCAGTCTAATGTAGCTATATACATGCATAAACCACAAATTATTTTGTCATGGTTGCTGTACTTTGTGCAAACATTTAATGAAAAGCACTGTTGCAATACAGAGAATACCAACTTTGTGATTTTTCATGAAGAACTTAATTCTTCATATCTATGTTAATACTTGTTTGGTCCACAGGTTTGACGAGTTAGTATTGACACGCTTTGGTCTGACAGATCCATGGAAAGCCCAGACATGGTACCTTTTGTGTGGGCAGCCCTGGGTGAGGATTGGACCTGAATTTGCTGCTTAGGCTCATTATTATTTCAGATCCATTAGTTGCAAACCGATTCAGAAGTGGCTGTTCTTACTGAAAAATGCCGTTCTCAAAAGTACAGATGAAACTGCCCTAGAAAGAGTGGTAATCCCTGTCTCTGGCGCGCGCCTCTAGACGGGTATGTGCTGGTGTACATGTTCACGCCTGTGAACACACGTTGCTCGTGTGTTGGTTCACAGCAGAAGCTGTGTACTACATGTTTCCTAATCGCTCTGATGTAGAAACTTTTCTATATACTAATATAAAACTCAATATGAAGATGAAAAAGAGATTTTCTTTGCAATCCCTCTTTCAGAATAAGTGAGAAACACAGATGTAAAGCAAACTGCTATGAGAGCTCATGACACCCAAATTTGATGTGGTGGTTTCTTTTTTTTTTTTCCTCCTGTGATGGTGTGAGCTCAGAAATGCCGTTCTGAGCTCTTAAGTCTCTCTTTCTTCATTGACTTAGCTCCTCTTACATGCCGAGTCAATGGGAAACCTTGCAAAGGCTTGAATAAATACATATGTTCAGACTGAAACCGAGTTGGCTTCCAGCAGTAAGGGTTCCCATTATCTCATCTTGTTTCAGCCAAAACACTTGTATGAAGCAATCCATTTGTATCAGAGTAAACAACCTCGCATACAGATTTATAAATACTCTTTCCCACAGCAGTTTTGTGCTTGAATAAGGAGCTTCCCTGCCTTGGATGGATGCTGTGTCCTGGAGCAGGTGCCATTGCCCTCGAGTAGGAAGTTTTATCAGCTGTGGGGGGAGGCTGCTGAGAGATGTCACTCCTGTCCGTCCTTGGTCTGTGTTCAGAGAAAGAAAAGCTAAAGGCTATTCACTAGGGTGACAAATCCTTCCATGGAGAGCTACTGGAAGATGGTCCTAGGAGCATAATCTTCTCATGGTAAATAGTGCAAGTAGCAGGGGTTTTTTTTCTCTCTTGGGAGAGAGAAAAGTTCAGGAAACAAATTTATCTTTTCCCTTCCTTTTTCTCTTGAAGATGCTTGGGGTTTGTCCCATTTCCTAATGGCTTCCCTTTGTGTAGTCTCACGTGTCAGAGGTCTGTGTAATCTTGTCTCCCAACACTGGGTCTGACAGCTGCATTCCTGCAGTGCTTAGTTTCTGGTCAGTGAAAAGCTGAGATGTGGAAGGTTTAGTCAAGGGGAGGCTGCATGAGGGGCTTGAAGACCATGGAGGTAGCTTTCCTGAGAGTAGCTCCTAAGGAAAGTCTCTGCTCTGGGACTCATCCGATGGGGTCTTGGTACATGCTGGGAGGAGAGAGGACGTGCTTGGCGTTATGTTAATGGCCAGAGATCGGGGTTCACATTTCGGTTCCTCTCTAACATAGCTGACAGAAATAGAGATGAGAAAGAAACCTTTCTTCTGTGCACCCAGATGTGTTGATCCCGCTCTGCTTAATTACAGTAAAGAGAAGTCAGGAGTACCTGCGATCATCATTCCTGCCTGGTTACGCTCTATCATCTCTTACAGAAGTGTATTTTTGCAACTCTAGAGTGAAAAGCCTCTTTTTTTTTTTTTCTCCCCTGTGGGCTTGCCTAGGAAGATACCCATCTTTAATATGAAGCTTTGAAGCATTATTATGTTAATGTCAGGTAACTGCTCTTCAACATAGATTGACAGCTAGCTATTAAATAAGGGTAGGGAAGAATGTGGCATCTGTGTAGTGAATGATGCATGTGGTTATTTAAAAATGGGTTTTTTTATAAGCAGAGACACGGCAATTGCAGGTTTTCTTTGCCTTTTTGATTTAACAGCATTTCAGACTCTTTTGCCAAACCACAAGTAAGAGCAACATTTAGATCAAACTGCAGTCTCAAAATATTTTCCCCACCCTGATTCAAGCACAAAGGATTTAATTTCCAATCAATTGCAAAATGGGCTACTGGAAGATGGTATCTTTTGTACGTGCCCATTTGAGCCTCCGAAACAAGCAAAAATGTATTGCTTTCTGAAGTCACTCACTTCTGATCAGTTTTCACTAAGGTTTAAACGGGCAGGTACCTGACAGCTGTGATGGATTCATCTTCAGTATCACACTGAGCTCTGAATTGCTACTAGCTGGCACTGGCAGGGATAGCAAGATGAGCTCACAGAGCTCAGTACATGTGCTCCTTTTTGCAGTCGAAATGACATGTTCTGCCAACCCAAACAAAACTGCCAGCAGGAAAAAGAACGTTTTCCTTCATGTCATGGGTTTTGGGACTAGCATCTTTTTTCCTGTGTCTGGATAATTTTTTTTTTTTTTTTTTTCATATGACAAGGAGCAGAACTGGACCATGGAAATAGTGGCCAGCTCTGGGGAGAACCTTGGAAAAGTGACAGTGAGAGCTGTCTCCTGTCCAGAGCTGGTATTTCCTGTGCCTCTATCCTTTGGTTCCAGAAGACTCCTGTGAAGAGCCAGCTACTGCTCAGGTATCCCTTGCACAGCCTGGATCTTCACTCTGTGCAAGTCCTCTGCAAGCAGAGGAATGCAGGTTCTGTTTTTATTCTTATTTGGCTAAGGTGATGTTGAACTTTTGAACCTTCTTCTCTTACAATTTTAACTGAACTTGACTTAAATATCGAGGTTGAATGCTGAATTAACTTATTCCTCCCTGTTGTGGTTGAGAAAGGGAAGGCAGAAATATCAGACCAAGTGCTTGTTCTTGCATCTTGTCCAGCCTGACAGGCTGGTGGGAATGCCCATTGCTCTCCCACCCAGCTTGCTGGCTCCCTGGGGCAACATCTGAAGCGGGTCTAACGTGGTGTATCTTGCATTCCAGCCAGCAAACAATTGCTTACTAAAGTACTCCTGAAAGTTGTTTGTTGAGTTTTCCTTGTTTGCAGCAACTTTAACATAGCTTATAAAGTCTCTTTTCAACTCTGTAAGTCATACCATGTCAGGTTCCACTGCACAGAGCTATGTAGGTGTAAAAGCAACTTTAAGAGAGTCTCCCTTGAATTTTGGAATGAGATTAGTTCGAGCTTGTGGGTATAATTATCACTGCACATGTTCATGGCCGAGTCTGGCCTAGGAGAATGGCTGCTGAGAAATCTCACTGCAGGCAAGACTTCTTTCCGTGTGTTTCTTTGATTGTTTTGCTGTTGTTTTGGTATTGCCCATTGGTTCAGTGCATTCAAACACAAATCTAGAGCACAAGAAGAACATTGAGAGGTTTCAAAGATACAAAGGATGAAGGCATTGGCTTTACTTTTATTCTAGGAAGAGAAGATAATATGACCACGATTATAAAGTTGGCATGAAGTGTGATCAGTCTTTAGCCATGTTCACTGAGAAAAGGAGAGATTGACTTTGTTAACAATGAAGTTAATTGTCATTGTTTGTTAGGACAAACAGTCAGCTCCTGAGAGATGCTTAAGCATTGCAATAGGCTACTTGCACAAGCAGTTGGTGCTCTCCCTCCTGAGAGAACTTAAGGACCAAGTGAGATAAACCTTTGTTCTGAACAGTCTTGGGGTACTCATTCCCGTTTCCCAAAAACTTTTCAGTTTTCTTTTGGAATTCCTGGGGGGGCGGGGGGGGGAGAGAGCTTCAGATTTAACCCTGTCACTTCTGAGAAGGGACCCCCAATGTATGCGAGAAAAATTGCCTGAAAAAACCCCAAACATTTACAGAACAGGGCCTTCAAAAGACCTCCCATGAATCCTCAGCTTCTTATGGTGAAAAGCATCTCAATGTATACCCACAATGCTTAGAACGCCTGTACAGTTTACTGGAAAATAAAGCAGCGATGGTATCTGCTCTGTTAACCCTGACAGAGTCCGTTCCACCGCCTCAGATTGCAGGCATACCATGAAGCGCTGAGATTGGCATGAGCAATGCACATTTTTATTTGAGGGGAACATAAATCCTAACTATCTTGTTTGTGTATAATTATTCTTGCCCCGAGGTTGCAGCATCTTGTGCACACAGCTGCATTGTGAACATTTTTCCAAGTTTATTTAGCAGCGAGTGCAAGTACTTTACATGTCAGAGCTGGGAACGCTCCTGTTTCAGCTGACTCCACTCCTTTGGGGTGTTGTAGAGCGCTTGGGTGACTAAGTGAGAGGCAGTTGCACAAGCCTGGAGAGACCAGGAGCTTATTTAATCCCATTAGAGAGAGCAGGCGCCCAGCAGCAGGCAGAGCTAATCTGTGAGGAGAGCGAGGGTGAATAAATATGTCTCACGGAAAGGATTTGGGGTCAGCAGGCTGGCAAAGTCAGTGCGCCTTTAGCAGAGGGCTTTCTTGATTTACACGTATCCATATTTCAGAACTGAGCCAAGGGCCTCAACTCCTGTAAACACACAGCAGCCAGCAACTTATGATCTGAAGGCATGTTCCTATGAGAGAGTTTATTCCTCGTTTGGCTTTGCTCCTCACCCACATCAATTTTTAAGAGATTAGCAGATGTATCAGTGGCAGTGTGCTGAAGGTTTGATTAACCAGTATCTTGGTGGTTTCCTGTCCCCTTTTGATTGCCTCTTTCTTGTTAAATGATGCCTGTGTGGCAGAGATGCCACCTGGAAACAGAGTTCCCAGAAGCAGCATGGGGATTTTTGGGGCTCTCTGGCCTCTGCTTTACTGAGGATACAACAGGCAGGCTGAGAGACTGGGCTGGAACCTGATAGAATTAACTCGAAGCGCCTGTCCTTCGTGGGATCAGAAACGGGGTAAAGGTGTGATCTGTGTGGTTCTGATGGTGCCAGCAACAGCGTGTTTGAAAGGTTGCTGCGTGTCTGGTAAAAGCACCTGGGCACTCACATACTATAGCCCTTGCTGCTTATATACATATTTTTTAATATTTCCTGGAGTAACATTTTCATAATAACCAAGACATTAATTTTATTGTTCAGTCAGCCCTTTTATAATATGTTATTTGTGGAAGTACATCATATGTACATCAGAGATGGCAAGTCCAGGTGTACCCATAAGCGGGTCACCATGTAGTATTGTATGTCCAGTGCAGGCAGTGGCGGCCAGTACGGAATGCAGGAAGGAGAGAACAAGGAAGGAATGCCTCTAGTATGCATACAGCCTTAGCAATGCTGCTGGATCTGGTTTGTCATCATCTTTGTTTTCAGAGTTAGATGTGGGACATAACCTATAAATGAACTCTGACTTTCAGCTTCGTTTCAGTGTGGGGCATTGAGGGAATCGGTGTGTGTATGTATAAGCACATACAAGTATGTATGTATTGCTGCTGGACCTCCAATCTGCAGGCAGTCTGGGGACAGTGTAATTGATTGAGCTTTGTTGGGGGAAAGAAATGTGGTCATTGTGTGATTTTATGTGGTGACTGATCTCCTGAATGACGTCACTATGCCGTGAGGCCAGCGCGTGAGTAGGATGCTGTGTTTTAATATGGCTTTGGAAATAGAGGGAGCGGCTGGACCCATGTTGGAAATGATGTCATTAGGGCAGGTATGAAACTGAGTCACATGGGGAATTTGAGGAGCTGGAATTCAGAATCTGAGTGGTGGCTCATTTCAAACCAGCACCAGCTCCTTGTAAAACAAAACCAGGGATGGCTGCGACAACACCGGCGGTGTAAGCTCTTTAAAAGTCCCAACACCGTGTTCCCCAGGTGACAGCACTGGAAAACTCCCACCTGTTGCTTTCCTTTGAGGTGTCAGAAGGACGAGCAGGCAGCTGTGTAAAGCCATTGTCATACCCATTCGCAGGAGATGAATCTCCAGTTCAGGTTTTCTTGCAGCCTTGCAGTTTGGGCTAGGTTCTCTGAACCTTGCTAACCTTGGCACATCTACAGGGAAAGCCTGCAAAATCCTTGAGTTCAAAGCAGGCAAAATATATGACACCTTTTGAAAGTTTGGCTTTGAGTGCTGAGTTTATTTGAACTTATGTTAACCAAAGCCAATAGAAAATGGTTTGCATGAGCTCCCATAAGGTGAAATTCCAGCAAGCAGAGAGAAGGAGAATAGACAACCTGTTTGCCAAGCACAGTTATTTTCATTTGTGTTAAAGGGAGAAAGTTGATAGAGTTTGAGTACTTTTATGTTTGATTTAAGGTAGGAATAATGACAATTATAGCTTAGGGGTATTATGTAAGAAATATTATCCCTCTGAGAAGATATCCAGAGCAACCCGGACTATATCTACCCGGTTGTAACGCAAAAGACTCCTCTTTCTGGGCAGTTTATATTTCATTATGGTAATACCCGTGAATACTGAGGAAGAGAATAAAGCACGAGGTGGAGATCAAAATATAATTAGTTAATTACTCATATTTAAAAATAAATATATGAAATAGAAATCTGGCCAAAATGAACTGCAGCTTGCAGTGGCAGAATCAATCTATGGACATCATGCTTAAACGAGGGGATAAGGTTGTACCAGGCAAAAAATGAGCTTGAATAGCCAAAAGCCAGGGGTGGAAAGAGATCCTACAGATATGGAACTGAAGGTTGGATACCTGGGGCAGAGAAGAGGGATTCCTTTTTTATGCTAAAAGCTCTGAGAAGGTATGATAGATGAGGATGACTAGTGGAATGCAACAGAGATGGCAAAACAATCGTGGGGGTAGCTAAGACAGTTGCTGGTTGCACATTATCCCCGGGTAGGTACTACACGTGAACTATTCCGATCTGACACATGACGGAAGGGAGGTCCCTGAAAAGAAATCGCAGGACTTGAGTTGCACCTGGAATGGTGGGAGGAGTTTAGGCAAATATTTAAGGATGTGACAAAGGAGATGGGGCAGGGGGCTGTGTATGTATTGGTAGATCTGGGAACAGCTACCGAAGGAGAGGAATGGCCAGACTGCAGGTCCTGGCGCATGCCTAACTTGTGACAGACAGCAGTAAACAGTGATGTTACTGAAAGCCTCGAATGAGATAAATAAGGAGAGAGAATGAGTGAAATAACCAACCTAATAGAGCCACAGACATCCTGGGAAGTAAGCTTGCTGAGGCAGTGTGATATATCTGCCAGTGACCTCGAGAACCAGATTTGGTAGATACAGATCTTGCTTGGCAGACGTCTGCCATTATGGGAGGCTTTGGCTTCCCAGATTATACAGGGGAACAAATAGCTAAATTCAGGCATTTCTGATTGCAGTAACCAACAGAGTTCCTCGCCATTCCCTGAGGCAGCAAGAGGAGATATTTTTTTAGATGTGACGCTGTTAAGTTGCAGAAAGAAGTAGAAAATAATCTTGGTTTGAGTGATTTTGGTTTCAGTTAAAATGAAGGATAAACAAGTGCAGATCTATAGTTAAGCTGCCCAGTTCCAGACGGATGGCATTTGATATGTTTAGGGAACTAAGAGCTCAAGATAGCTGTATTGTAAAGCGAGGCTGGCCCTTCTTTGAGTCAAAGGTGCAAAAAAATATGTATGGAACAGGCACATCTTGCAAAGTGAAAGCGAGGGAAGAGAAGTTATCAGCTCTGGCTGAATAAGGAATAGAAAAAAGAAAGGTCAGCAGAGAAAGACACACGTGAGAGGTCAGGAAATGTATGGGTGAAATGAGAATTGGCAGGAGTCAAGCTGAGCTTAACTCTGCAAAGGAAATTAAAACAAATAGCAAAAGGTCCTTGAGCCACAGAAACTGGGGAATGTAGCTCTGCCTTTGAGGGAGGGGCGAGGACAGCCCTGTTGGGGTGCGTGGTACTGGTGACAGCTGTTCTCAAGGACTGGGGCATATGGTAATGGGAAAAGGAAAGGAAACACGAGAGGGCTGTATCTAGAGTGACCCAGGTAAGTCTCATCACCACCTCAGACAAAAGCACTGGTGTTTCTAGTCACGGAAGCGCAGTCCTTGCTTAGCTTCAGTACGGTGTGGTGTGTGAAACTGAGAGACGCTGGCTCAGGGCAGAGAAATTGTCACTAACAGCTCAACTAAAGGGCAGACTTAAGTGAAAAGAGACTTTTCAGACTGGAGGGAAGTTTTTAGTGAAAGCTCTTAGTGATTGATCTTGGAAAAGCTCTTCTGTGCTAATTTTACTAGAGATTCTCACCCAGAAAGTGGAAGTGTGCTGCTGAGACTGGCTGTGACAGAGCTGGGACATCAGAAGGAGGAAATACCTGGAGAACACATCGAGGCATAAAATGAGGAAGACAGAGAGAAACAGATGTGAGATTGGTTATCATGAAAGTAAATTCAAGGCTCTTGCTAGAATGATTTCTGCTGGAAGTGGTTCCCCAGTCAGGAGCAGCTGAAGGGGAGGAGGAGGGAAGCACTGATGTGATGGATCTGTAACTGAATGTCACCAGCACTGCATGTGTGTCTGTGAAACAGGCTTCCAGGTCCTGGAGCGTAGCAAACAGGCTGTTTTCAGTATGCACAGGAGTTAACACTGTTGTGCTCGGTCATACAGCCTGACTCCTAGGGTGGGAGACCAGCTGAGGGATTTCTTCGATGACAGGCATTTCTGACTTGTATTCCACTCTGAACACAGCTATTTGCCTGCATTACTCACACTGTTCCTTCTTTGATGCTGAGCCTGGGATTTAGAAGAGCACAGAGCTGTCCAATGTTTCTAAATCAAAAATTTGGTATTCATTTTCATTGGCAGGTTGTATTTTTGAGAAGCCTGCTTTGAAATGTCAAATCTTGTCCGAATTGAAATCCTCTCACCTGCTACAGGATTTGCAAAACCAATTCCCTCAGGATGTCTTGGCCGGAGATGTACCACTGTTGCTTGTGGAGAGGAGTCCCTTGGGCTCCAGCTAGAGCAGATAAGGATTGATCAGCTTTAACGTTGTACCCTCCATCTTTTTGTCCCCAGCCCAGCCAACCACTCCTCTTCTCAGCCGTCCTCTCCTCTTCTTCATAGGATATGTGTTTTGGTTTTTTTTCCCTTTCCAACAGCAGTTGTCCACATAATATGTGAGATTGTTGATAACTGGAGTTTATCTTTTTGATGGTTCATCACATTTTGAGATACTGGAATAGAAACTGTCTCCGCCTCTCTCTCTGTGGTGGGCAGCATAGTCCCTCCCTTTGGGCTAAGACAGTGCTTTATACCTGGAGGCTGTAAAAACAAATTCCACTGTGTACTGGGAGTCAGCTTCCATTTGCACCCCTCTTTCCCTTGGATGGGGATGATGTGCAGCATGTTGCGCAGCATGGCAAATCTGGTCAAGGCTCTGCAAAGCTCTGCCCTTTTGCTGGCTTTGACTTTTCCTTTAGATAAGCTGTTGCTTATGCCCACCACAAACATTCTGTGTTTGAGCAAGAGCGGTTTCTTCAGCAGGAAGATTGAAGTGATCAGGCCTGGCTTGTGATGCTGTCTAACTTAGTGCCTTTGAGAGAGGAGGGACGTTTTCTGCTTTGCTGGGATGGCACCTGGAAAGGTCTGTTCAGTCGCAGGCCTGTTTGTTCCCGCTCTGATCTGCTGCCCTTGCATGCAGGGTAGGTACAGCCGAGAGGAATGCAAAGGATTTCAGTTGCTTGAGAAGAGGAGGGTGGGGGCCTCCAGAGTCCGTGAATTCATTAAAATTCCACGTTGTGTTGCAGGGTAAATGCGTGGGCCTTAATATGCAGAGCTCCAACAGGTAAATACTCGACTCTTGGATACAAGACGTAGCAAGTTTTTACCTGCCCTTTCTCCAAGAGGCTCACCCGCTGCTCTACCCCCACCCGAAAGGCAGCGCTCGCCGCTCGCTGAGCGTGACGCAGGCGGGTCGGGGGCAGCAGCTCACCCTGCGATGGGAACAGGCCACCGGCCTCTGCACGGGGCCGCGCTTCGGAAAACCCGCTCTCCCTTCTGGAGCAATCAGCAGCTGCTGCTGGTGCTGCTCCCTTTGAACAGGCGTTGCTCTGCTGACAGCACCCATGGGCGCTGTGGGCTGTATAAACAACGCGGTACCTCGAGCCGCCTTCCCAAAGCCCGACAGTCACAAAGCATCATCGGCCGGGCAATTAGTCTGGTGGATGGGTGATCAGCGCGGCGAGCAGGAGCCCAAGCCGCCTGCGGGCACCCTGCCTGGGCGCACTCTCGCTGAACCCTGTGAGGTCACCCAGCCCTTTTCAGGCGCAGGCTGCTCCAGACGCCGCGATCCTCTCCTGCCAGAGCCGGTGACTTCGCTCAGGGCAGTTTCACCGCAGACCTGACTCTGCAGGCTGGGGGCCCGTGGCTGCCCCCCGGCCGCTCGCGTCCTCCCGCTGCGGCACCGGCGCTTGGGTCTGGAATCGCTCCTCTCGCCTGCAAATAGGTGAGCCTGCGGAGCTGGCTCCTCAGCTCACAGTGGCACGAAGAAGGGACTAGGAACCATCAGGAGCTGGGCCCGAGGTGGCCCCCCCTGCACTTCTGCAGCAGCGGGTGTCCGCAGCCTGTGGGGTATCCGCAGGCTTGTCCTTCAGTCAGCGTTCCTCCTCTCCGGTTACTTGCTCCTTTCGCTGGACAACCCAACTGGGGGATGTGAAACCACACAGCTTTAGATCTCTTTCATTTATTTCTCTTTTTGAAAATAAAAGAAAAGGTTAAATGAGAGCTGTGGTCACAGAAAAAAAATAATTTCTCTACTGTAACAAGGGAATGAAAACATCTGCACAAAGAGAAAACACTGAAAGTAGAGAACTGTGTTATTCTTAGGAGAGAATGTTGGGATTAAGGTTTAAAAAAATCTTTTTAAGGCATCTAGTTTCTATGGGTTTCAGTTACTTCAGGGATCAGACATTTAAAAGACATTTTCTTGATCTAACTTTTTTTCAGGACCCGAGTATTTTGAAAGACTTCCTGCACATACATGCCAGTTATTTGATCTGATCATTGTTTTAATAAAACTATTATTTAACTAACCACGAGTTAATTTCTTTGGCCCTCTGGGAGCCAGCCACAAATAGTAGCAAGTTATTGTTTAACCTGGCTAAAACTGAGCTCCTTGTCTTCCCTGCTAACTCCCACCATTGACAAAATCACTCACAATGGGATTTTATTTTTTCCTTAATGGAGTTAGACTATTATTAAAAAAAAAAAAAAAAAAAAACAAACCAAAAAACCCCCAACTTGCAAGATCCTTAAGAGTGGTGTTCATGTAACCATTTTCTAACCCTTTTTAATTTGCTTTTCCGTGTCTGAGGATGCGAAGAGAAGTTCTGTAAGGACAGAAGGGATTCTCGGAGAGCTGTTGTATAGAGCAGCTGGCCCAGGGAAGCACTGACTGTAACTGGACTGTGCCCAGCCTCTGCTTCAGCAGCAGGATATCAGAAAACTCACTGGGGTGGATTCTTTCTGGTCGCCTGCAAAATGGGGCAACTTTCAAGGAATTTTCCAAGAGGGGAAAATAATTAATCAAAATGAAGGACTGCTTTATTTAAACTATTCTGAAAAAAAAATCATAACTTTGGTTCAGGACTGGGTAATTTCATTTTGAATTCTCTTTGCCATCATATTTCCATGGTCGTGTCCATCTGCCGCATTCCAGGACCTGGCAACAGGGTGCAGGAGCAGCAGGTGAGATGGTGGCCACAGCCTCCTTGTCCCAGCCCCACTGGCCACACAGCTTACTGGCAGGGCCAGTCCGGTGGTCAGCAGCTGGCAGCTTTGCTGGTGGAAATCAGCAAGATGAGCTGCTGCTCAGGACAGACAGTCAGAGTGATGTGAAGTATTTCATAACTTCCTTTCATTTTTCTAATAAAACATATGGTGTGAGCAGCAGGGGAGGGGGGATCCTGCCCCTCTGCTCCCAGGGCTCTGGGGAGAACCCCCTGCAGTGCTGGGGCAGCTCTGGAGTCCTCAGCACAGCAGAGACAGGGACCTGGTGGAGCGGGGCCAGAGGAG
>JANHGN010020066.1:0-24546 GCA_024605025.1 Megaceryle maxima
TCCATGTAAATTTTTCATTTGAATAAATTAACATTTTTTATTTAGTTTATATTATTTCATAGCTGGTTTACTTTCAGAGGTGTTTCTACCATTATTGAGTTGCAAATCAAGTTGGATCTTAAGAATAGCAGAGCTTTGGTACAGAATCCTAACCAGAATAGTCCTTGGGAATATCATCACTAGATGGATCCTGGGGGTGAAAACTAAACAATTCAGACCTTGGGCATTGCTTTTTAAATGCCTTTGAGCTCCGACTGTCTCTGAAAAGATTACCTTCAGTCTCATGGAAGAACGTGCTCCTACCCCAATGCTATGCTGACCTGTTCTTGCTGTGGAAAGTTGAATTAATTCAGATCTGTGAGGGTGACAAATTTTAAGCAGAAACAATCCTGCAATACCAATACCCTGGTGTGTGTCCTGTTGGGTGCTGGTGCAATAATTCAGCATTATTTTGAGGCCTCAGCAGAGGGCACTGTTGGAGCATTAAAAGCACTTGAAAGGCTCATCTCCAGCTTTTCTTGAATTTTTAAAAAATATTTATTTATTTATTTATTATTTTGGAAAGTGTTTAATGTTCTCCATGTAATTAAATTCGGTTCCCTGTATAATTAGCAATGGAGCCTTATTCTTTGTGCTGCTGCTGTGGATTGTATTATTTTTGTCTCTATTTGTTTCAGTCGACTCAAAATATTGTTGCCTATCAAAACATAGGAAGTTTTATTGCTATCTCTCAAAGCTAAGCAATATTTAAGGGTGGAAATAAAAAAAAATACTGTGCAGTTAGTTTCATTTAGTTGCTCAGAGTAAATAAGAAACATTTAACATTCCTACTCGTGGCTTGGGAAATAGCAGAGTTAATGCACCACAATAATATTACCTTTGTGTCCGCATGTGTATTGTAATATTTTTGGATTGTCAGTACTTGCAGGTTGTTAAAAATACATATAAAAACCCATAATATTTAATTATGTGGGAAACCTATTGATTTTATTTGGCAGATTTTTTTGGTTTGTGTTTTTTTTTTTCCTTTAGAGGTTCTTTGCCCCTGCGTCTTTGCAAGAAGTTGTACTGAATTGGTGCTGTTTAGCATATTGAAATATTAATTACAGAGTGATCAGGCACAGTTATTTTTCATTAATTGCAAATGCAAAGCAATTACTGTGACCTCAAAATAGTTTGCTTGTCCAAATACCTGTAAACATCCTATTTTTTTAATAATTTATGAAGACCAGCTACAAAACATTGTGTCAGAAAGAAATAATTTTCTGAGGTACTAGAGATCTTAAATCTTAATGCTACACTACTTTAGAACGCTCTTACTGCTTGTAAAGAGCAGATATTTGGAAGGTGGAAGTAAATTAATATTCTGCTGTGTTTGACTCTGAAATTGGCAAATACATACGGAATTAATTACCAAAAAACACGTTCTAGTTTTCTTTCAGAAAGTGACTCTTTGTCCGGAACTGGTTGAGTTCCACGAACAGCGTGGAGAAGTTTGCGTTAAAGATCGCAGGATACGTTCTGCCGCTGACTGGCAGGGTACTCTTACAGTCATTTAAAAATCAACCACAAAACACATCTTCTCCAGAAATCTCTGTTGCCTTAGAAAGAGTGAGGAATATTTTTTTTTTCCTAGGTTGTTTTTTTGTTTTGTTTTTTTTCGGTAGTTGAAAATGTTAATTAAGTTATCAACTGAACGCAGTCGGGAGGGAAGGAGCACAGAAGAGTTTGAAAGGAAAGCGTACGGCACGGATCCATTCTGGGGCTACCACTGGAAATCCTGTGGTTGGGGCCTGATCCTTCTTCAGACCTGGTGCCTTCATGGTCTGTAGGAAGGGAAGGGAGGGAGGGAGGGCCCCGCGCTCCGCAGGCTCTGTCCGCAGACTGCCCGGCGGCCGGCAGCAGGATCCATGTCTCAAGGCCAATGCCGCTGTCTCCAGTCGCCGCTGGGATTGCAGCTGGAAGCAGCAACTCGGAATAACAAAAGGCAAAAAAGTTGGTTGGGTCGCTTTTAGTCGGCGCAGCGTAACTCAGCTGGCTTTTGCTGTCACAAAGAGAGGCGATTGCCTCCAAAAAAATTTAAATAAATAAATAAAGAAGCAGCACATTTGGTAATATTGCCGTGCAGCAGCTTGTAACGATCTGGCGTTACATATTTTCTAAGGGGACTAATACTGTGCCCGAGCAGACTGTAATTAAATGTACCGTTTTGTTCTTTAAAGCTTCCTTTCATGTCGTTTCCTATTTATTAGCAGCTCCTTACGTCTGCTTGCTAGGCTAATATTCAAGCAAATTCTTGTTTCGTCTGAAACATTAATACTGATGTACTGCTCCTGTATCATCTCTGTTGCTGTTATCTGCTGGATGTTTTCCCCCTGAGAGGCTATCGCAGGGTTTTTAGTCCAGACTGTTTGTATTCGACAAGGTCAAGATAAGTTTTATCTCTATAGATAAGTCAAGTGCATTAGGATCGATACAGTTACAGTAAAATACATTGGCAATATTTATTGCCAAGATCCTAATGAATTTTTAAAGCTTGCGAGACTCTGGCAGTGTAGTGGGGATGCCCTAAATGGTTGTTTATAAGGGGACCTATGCAATTATAGAGTTAGGTACTTATGAAAAATAGAAAAAAAAAAAATGTACAGCTTCACTTATTTTAACAGGGATGGAGCTTTATGCTCCTCCTTCCCCAAATCCTCACAGATTCTTAGGCCGTAATCAAAAGAAGTGTTTGCTTTCCATTCGCTTTGCTGTCTGTATAGGGATTTATGACATTTATCCCCAAGTTACCTGTTAGGATGATGAAGTTGCTCAATTTTTAACAGACTAACAGGTTTTCTTTTTTTTTATGTTACCTTCCATTTTTTATTGACAAGATAATTGTCTTTTGTTTTGGCTTTGACAGAGTCACTTAGGCCAGTTTCATTTGTGATATAAATTTCCCTAGGTACATATTTATGCCGTTAAATCAATAAGTATTTCATAATCTCTCTAAATACTTATGTAACTTAATAATTCCAGCGATTATGATGCATCTACTTAAATATGTATTTTATGTAGGGGCATTTAAAAATGCAAATTATAGAGATTCTTTTCCTTCGGGCTTTGTATTTTTCTGTTGCATCAGATATAGAGTAAGAAAATTAACCCACAAAAAATCCTACTAAAGTAATAATGAAGATCTGACTTATATCCGGTAAAGATAATTCGTTGATAAGGCTGCATGGCTCGCTTGAACTCATTTTGCTTTCTCTGTTTTTTGCAGTTGATCTTTTAAACCATGTGACTCAACCACGATAGTAGCATTAGGACTAAGTTAAGGAGAAAGTTTTCCACCTTCGCACAGTCACCTACTTAGGAGTCTTTTACTAATACCCCCCTGACATCTTTTGTAGGTATCTTTTCTACCCTTCCTGGCTCCAGAGAAGCCAAAGGTTGCTTCTTTTTAGTTTTGATACTTTGAAATTCAAAATCGGGATTGATAATACCGTGCTCAGAAGCTGCTGCGTAGCTTCTCTTCGTCTTTACCACGGAGGTTTGATACCTGACACTTTTAATTTAATTTAATTAGGGAGGCAGAACCCCATCTTGGTGTTCATTAAGGGGATTATTCATCAAAGTTATTGCTTCCTTGATGGAGAATAACAATATCACTCGCAATGGCTGATGTTGCTCTCATAATTATATTACTTTCTACTATTTTTCTCTCCAGGGCTTTGTACTTAGTCTCTTTATTTGAAAATTTGAAATTGAGGGAAGCGTAAACTTCTGGTATAGCAAATTCACAAGGGCCACATTTATTTTAGTCTAGCAGCTTTATGTCGTGTAAATGCTTCGTTGAGGGCTTTTGGTGGGGTTTTTTTTGTTTTTTTTTTTTTCTTTTTTCCTTCTGCTTTTTATTGGTTCTCTGCACTGTCTTTAAATATTTGTATTTCTTTCAAGCTTAACTGCACTTCAGCTCGAGGCCTGAGGTTTCTGGCTGCCTGTTTGCTGATGTAGCTGAACTCTGCCGTGCCGAAATCCTGCAGAGCTCGCTGTAGTCAGGAAGCCTCTATGGAGCACGAGTCACCACAGGGTTTGCTGGAACAGAGTCGAAATCTAATGTAAAATTAATAAGGGGGGGGGGGGGAAGCAGACTGTTTGCAAAAGTTATCTTTTGTAACTCTGCCCTAATCAAATATTCAAAAAGTGACAGCTTTAAAAATAGAACAATCATCCTTTTAAAACATGACGAGTTTGGTTAATTTACCCCCAAGTATACAGTGTCTGTGACTCAGAAAAACCCTTATCTACTAAGGGGAGGGGTGGAGAAGAGCGTTGCAGAAAAGGTGACAAGTTTTCACCTCTTTCCTCAGAGAACATTTTAATTCCACTTTAATCAGCCTGCCAATAAAAGAGTACTTGGCTTTCAAGGGGAAACAAATCAAAATATGCATTTATCAGTCATGAGGCAGAATTCAATCGCTCACAACTGATGAACTCCAAAAGGAATGAAACTAGTACTATCACGCTGCCTTGGTGGGTTGCTTTGTACTATCAAAGAGCTGGTACTATCTTTTTCTGCCACATCCCCTGTTTGTCTGTCATCCCTAATTACGGCCTTTCAAAAGAAGCGCTTCGTAATTGCTCTTAATAGTTAAAATAAAAAATTTCGTATCTAGATAACCAAACTAGTGTGCTGCTGCGTGCAGATTTGTATGCTCTGCAGCTGCCAAAGTAACTAAAAAAAAATAAAAGAAAATAAAGAAAATTTTAAAAAGTGAGCCAGAGATGAGGCTCAGAAAAATGAGCCAGAGATGAGGGAAGAGAAAGAGGTTGCGAAGTGCTCCTGTCAGTGTTACCGTGCAGGGCTCCTACACGGGCATGTCAGGAGCCTGTCTTATTAAAATAAAACTTTATTTTCCACTAGGAGAGGAGCCTTGAGGTTCACGTTGCGCTGCGCAGGTGGGCTCTCATTTCAGACTCCTCTCTGCTGCTCCGGTGAAGAAAGAAGAGCCTGAAGTGGAAAGAAGGGTTGGTTTTTTTCGTATCAAAGCAAAGTTGGATGCTGTTTCACGTATGGGTGTTTCTAGGTTGTGGGAATTGGTTGCTCTGGGTTTTCTGCTTGTTTAGCATGAGGCGAACACATTGCTCGCTTTATTGATATTAAACAGAGTCATCCTGATGGTTACAGTAGTTAGACTACAGCATTCTACACAAAGCTGAATCTTTCTGGTGAGAGAAGCTGCATTCTTCGGGCTTATCTTGCTCCCTGCGCTGGAATTTACATGCGTAACTACCAGTGCATCAAGATGAGTTTTTCGCCTTTGTGTGGTTTGCATCTCAATGAGGGTGGAGAGGTGCAGTCTGTTTAGCTTTTCTTCTTCCCTGCCCTGAAAAATGGTTAAAACTCACCTCATACTTTATTTATGCTTTGTTCCATCTGACTTCTCTTCTGCTAGGAAGGATTTATGAGGCCAGAAAGCAAGATCCAAACTGCTCTTCTGTTTCATTTTCTCCATTTCTCATCCTTGTTTGCTTTCTTTTTGATTTTTTTTGCTCCCATGCAGAACACCCTTTTTTCCCCTGCCTGACTGCGTCCCGCTTTAGAGCAAGGCTGGGGCAGATCCCGAGATGCTCAGCTCCCCTAACACAGCACCGTGCCTTGTTAAAATCTGTGCCTCAACTCTTGGTGTCCTGGGATTGCAGCCTGAAACTGGTTGTGCAAAATATCAGCCTTGGCGCGAGTCTGATGTGTAAAAACACCAGGATCTGACCTCTAGTCTCTCCTTTTCCCCTTCCTGTGGTTCCACAGTATCTCGCTTGTGTTGCCCTGGTCTGGGGAGCTTTCTGCTCTCCTCCGTCCCACTGAGCTCCATCCTCTCTTCAGTTCTCACCTCCTGACCTCCTTTTTTTTTCCCCGGGAGTCGATTAGACAAAGGAGGTACGTTGTCATGTGGCTGCTATATACAAATAAAATTGCATTGTATTTTTTCTCTTTTACAGTTGATTTTATTCTTGTGTTTCGAAATCATGCTGGTAGCAGTTGCAGATAACAGAAATATAAGGTGGGATTGTTAAAGTGCCCGTTTGGGTCACTCTCTTGTGAAAACGAGCGTGTTGATGTTACTTGAATAGACAGGACAACTTGTGATACTTTGAAATTAAAAAGAGGCGAGAAACAAGGTAGAAATGTGATGGTGGGGGAGAAACTTCAGCCTCTCCTCCGTTCGAGAGTGGTTACGTCAGTCGCAGGGTAGTAGGAGTAGAGGGGTTTGTGTGCTCAGCTATTAGTCTCAGAACTGCTTACATTTAATTGAAATGAAACTAAGTGTGCTAGATTTAAAAGGTGTGTGGCACAGCTTCGGAAAATGAAGTTTAGGAAAACCAAGTAGAACTGTAAATAATAATAAATTTATAGACTCTCGTGGCCGCAGATAAATGATTTAGGAATATAACTTTCTGTTGCTTAAATAAACAATTGACTTTACAAACAACAGATAGTGCAGAAGCTCAAAGTTTTCAAAATAACCTTTATTTTTAAAGGAGAGCTAAAGGAGCTTTGCATGAACTTCTTACATTTCACATATGCGTTTGCATTCATGCTTTTGTCAGATAGACCTTCGCAGACTTTGTGCTCTCATACACGTTGCTTGAATTCTTCCCCCTGTTGCCCAATTTTCTGGTAATCTAAGGCATTCAGGAAATATTTATGCATTCACTCAGGGAAAACATGGAAACATTATTTCTGTGTCAGATCATTTGCTCTAGAAGCAAATCTACTGAAGGTGGTGGTGTATTATGTATCTGAACCACTTGGGATATTGTATTTACAGGCTACTAAAGCCTTAAATGAAAATGTTCATAGGGCTTTGTGTGAATGGGGATAGTTCTGTGTTTTCTGGAGAACTGATGATTAGAAATATGATAAATCATTAGACAGCACTAGGAAAGGTGTGTCATGTAGAGGTTGGAGGAGGAGGAGGATGACTACAAGGTAAAGGATGAGTCAGAAGCTGACAAAGTTCTTCAGAATTTGGTAATTAACAGAAGTGAAAATGAGAGTCAGCAGGAGCTGGAATGACAACAGTCTCTTAACTTCTTTTAAGAAGGCAGAAATCCTGGTGTTGTCCAGACAGAGGATTTGGTTTGTTGTCTCCTGTGCGATAGGTGAATTCCGAGTCCATTACAGGGAAGTATGAAATGTCCATTGGAGGACAACTGTAGAACATCCTACCCCAAAGAAAAAAATATATTTTCCCTTACCTCTCCCTGCAAGGCTTGTGTGCTGAATCATAGGGACTTGGAATAGACCGTTTTAATAGGGCTGTGGCTAGTCTTGTTAATTGTATCAAATTATTTCCAACTTTCTCACAAACTGTAGAGTTTTTTTGGCAATACATTTCCTGTATTTGGCAGTGCACTTTTGGCATGAGGGGGGGAAAAAAAAAGATGTATTTTTATATTGTTGACTTTGGCAATTAAACTCCTAATTTCATTTGTACCTCCTCTGAACCACTGCTTTTTTTTCCCTTCTTTTTTTTTTTTTACTTTTTAATTTTTTTTTTAATTTTTCTTTTAAGAACATAAGATGACCAGCTACTTGTGTCACAACTTTGGCTGGTGAGGTCTGCCCTTGTGGGTCTAATTAGCTGCTCTGTTATATTGCTGTATTATGTTGTTTGGCATGTAACAGCCACTTACTATTATTTTTTCCTGACCCTTCTATAGAGGGAAACCACAATAATTGAAGGGGCCTCTGATTTTCTAGTCCTTTCACTGGATGTGTTACAATGTATTTTATTTCAGTGTTCTGGAGCAATTTTTATTATGCTTCTCATGGCCAAATCTTGTTCTCCTTAAGATTAGTAGGAAACATCCCCCTTATTTCTTTTGGGGGCAGATTTTGCTACTGTGCTTTTGTAACTTCAAAGACAGTAATAAATAGCTGGTCCCCGTCACTGGAGCGAAACACACTCGAGTGAAAGGTCAGAAAGAGGTGGCAATGTTAAGAAATGTCTCTGAATGTCAGAATCAATTAAAATATTACTTTATTTAAATTATTAGTTTCATGGCATTATTCTAAGTCATGAAACCTTTTAAAGCCAGGAATTCTATTTGGAAATATTACCATTAAAAAACATTGGCTGCCTGAAAGCTGGGGGTTTGGGAGGGTTTATTACTATTTTTTTATTTTTAAGATATAAGTAACTTAGAGTCTGTTTAAAAAAATGGAAGTGTAGATGGAAGATTTGAGGCATGAGAAAGCAAAGGAGAGATTGATTCAAAACCCTTTCCTTGCTACTTTTTAACCTGCTGCAATTACTGCGTATCTTAACCCTATAAGTAAATGAAGTCGGAAACTCGTCTATCCCTAAGAAAGGGATAAAAAAAGGCAAGAAACCCACAACTTTGATGCATTGGGTTTCAAGAGAAAGACGCCACAGCCATCGCCTGCGGTGTGGTGGTAACCTAAGGGTCAGGCGAACTTGAACTGCAGCATTAGGTCTGTCGTTCTGTCTGTCAAGGTTTTCCTGTGAAGCGGCGCTTCCTGAGCTGCCGACTGGTGCTCGGCTGCTGCTGCTGCACAGTTTTCAAAGCAGCTCCATCCTGGTGCCTTTGGCAGGAAAGAGAAGAGAAATAGATGTCATCCGCTCGCTGGCTTCGCCTCCTCCGGGCGGGAGGAGCTTTGACTTTCCCATTTCTTTCACTGCTGAGAATATCGCCTGAGCTATTGTGATGGGAAGCAAGGCGATTTAAGGAGAAGTCTGGTTTGGCATGTCATGTTTATCTTGAGATAGGAGCTGTTAGGTGTCTCGTGTATATCTCTTTCTTACCACAGACTAAAAAACTCGATTTTGCATTTACAGAGTCAGAGAATTTTAGGGGTTGGAAGGGACCTCCAAAGATCATCGAGTCCAACCCCCCTGCCAGAGCATTTTGATCCAGAAAACACATTTTTGATGCTCACTTCATGTTCAAATCAGTAACAGCAAAATCCAGCTTTCCATAAGTAACTCTTAGCCTCAATTTTCAGATTGTGCTGCTCCATACAGCTTTAAAATACAGTCTAGTGTTGGTAGGAATGGCTCTGTTCTAAGTGTTCATATACTAGACATGCTTGGTTCAAAAAGTGGTTTAAAAACTTCGGTGGTAGCTGAGCTGGAGGACAGGCAAATTACCTTTTTAAGAATTTTCCCCTCTACTGCTATTTGGGGTTGCTTAAATCTTAGTTCTTTCCAAAATAGACAAGAATACCAATTAGGAAAAAAAAAAAAAAAAAAACCAAACCCCAAAAAAACCACATAATGTTTTGTGCAACAAGCTTCTGGTTTTGAGCATTACAACCCCAAGGAGCCACTTACACTTTGGATTTTACAGTCATGATGCTGCACAAGATGATTCCATCAGACAGAACCTCCAACCAGTTTAATGTATTCATGGGTATATTTTTTTAAGCCAGAGGAATCAGTACAACATTTACTTCAGCCTCCAGTGTAACAGGCAGTAGATTTCTCATCATCGTGCATTGAATGGAATCCAGAATGTTGGGAATTTTAAATCTTGTTTTCCCCTCTGATCTTGCCCCTGCACACCCTTTGCAGCAGGCAGATGCCCTTCAGTGGCAGGGCCAGGCTAAGGAGCACTTACTGATAAGGAAAAGTGACAGTGAACTTCAGAAGAAAGAAAACAAAAACCCCTCTAAAACACACAGTGTTTAAAGCCTGACCTCTGCTAACCTGACCCTCTGCTTCAGGGCGTTTAGTCTGTGTTGGATGCAAAGGGGTGGCTTTGGGTTTGAAGTGACATAGCAAGTGAAAACCAAACCCCATAGCTGAAAACTCAGTGATTACAGCTTGGTTATTGGAATATCTTGATTATAGTCTTCATTATTTTGTTCCTCTTGATTTTTTTTCAAACTTCTGGGCGTGCTTAAAGCACATTACATTCATAACCATGAGAACTAGAAAGTGTTTGCAGTGAAAGCCAGGTTCACTCACGCAGTCTCATGGACCTGCACATAATGTCCAGAGAAAAAAAAGCAAAATATGTCTTTTTAAAAAAAAAAAAAAAAAAAGGTACAATTTAGAAAATTAATATGCTAATTTTTTTCACCCTCTGTTATTTCCCTTAGCTTCTTGGATTAGCACATTTACTCGGTTGGGATAACTATATATGGTTTGTAGTTTTAATGTTGTCCTGGGCCATTCATGCCCTTCCTGGGATTTCTCAGGTGTTCTAAGGGAACCCCTCTGCATGGACAAAGCATTTTGTTATTTCTGGAGAAATTTTGCATTCCCGACACTTGGAGCAGGAGCAAGACACAAACTTTCTTACTTTTGCTGCCTTTCTGCTTGGGGGGGGGGGAAGGACCAGAAAGGAGCGGGAGAGGGAATTTGTGATGGCTCAGGTGACAGAAGCAGGGATAGAGATGGGGCCATAGGGAGGTGTTTGGATCTGAGCAGCAGACGCTGAACGACAGCACAGGTCACCTGGTTACTTCTTCTGCCTCCCTGGTCTGAGGTGTTTTATGCAAGAGTATAGTTTAAATGTAAAGAAGATAAAACATTTTTGTAAAATTGGTGTAGAAAGACATCACAAGAGAAATCATCTTTTAATCTTTAAGTAGATGAAGACAGTGCTGGGGATGCAGGTTGCCTAATCTGCTCAAGATCTCAGTGAAATGCCAGCTGGGTTTGAGTTTGGGTGTATGTTCCCTGCATTCTTGGATGCTTCTGTGTCTGAAGGAGTGTGAGCTGCTGAAGAAGCTTTACAGAGGTATGAAAAACATACCTTCTAAAAATACTGGGAAGCTCCCTCCACCCCCATTGTTTATTGGAAACTTCCCCCCCCCCAGCCTCTTAAGATATTTGATTATGGTGTAATGCAGCTAATTTAAGCATCTGTTTATCACTGCCTGGCTAGACCGAATGTGAAATTTCAATTGAATTACCTCCCAAGAGAGCTTTGAGCTCTGAGGGTAAAACAAATCATTTTCTCTCCATTCCCCTGGGATTGTCAATAAAAAGAATTCATCTAAATAGTTTACATGCATTTGGAAATGTTGCATCTACTAGACTTGGTTTTGTTGTTAGTGGAAAATTGCCAGTGTGAGTGGAATATTGGCTTTAACTGGACTATGGCAGCGTTGTTGCCTCGTCGTACAATGTCTGGAAAGGCTGCAGCTGTGCCAGCGTTTGCATTTAACTAATTCATATTTGATCAATATACGTGTGTGCGTTATTTTACAACAGAAGATAAGGTAAAAACCTGAGCTTACTACAACCTCAGACATCAGCTGCCACCAGCCCTGTAGCTTCTCTAGCAGTTCTGGCTGGTGTGTTAGAATAAAGTGAGTTACTGCTGTGGGCTGCTGGTGGGACACTGTGAGCCCCTCATCACCACCCCAGCTTTGTCTGCTTCTGAGTATTTGTGTGTGCACATGATATTAAAAATATATCTGCTTCTACAAGAAACAGTGGCTTTTCTCTTCTGTTTGTCATCAAGTCAGCAAAGATCTGCGAGAGGGCAGAGTACAGGTTTTTCTTGCTCTGCAAAAAAACCCTACTTACTAGATTTACACGTTCTCTGTCATTTTGGTAGTGTGAAAAGTGGAGATTACTTAGTTTTGAAGTGAAATCTGCTTCCATCTACATGCAAAAGACCTGCAGATCTGATTTGTAGGTGCTTTTATCCTGGGCTGCTCTGCTGGGGGGCAGGTGCTGCCTTTGCTCTTGCTGCTGGGACGTGTGGATGAGTCCATGAGCTGCAGGCAGCAATCCACGTGTTGGGGATGTCCCAGTGTCTCCCCACTTCTCTCCCCAGAGAACGAGCAAGTTCTTCTCCAGCTGTTTTTGCTGACTGGGAAAGAGCCCTAGGCTGTCTCAACATAAATGACTATGGGCTACATTTTCAGATGCAAGTGAGGACAAAATGATCAGGCTTCCATATGGAAATAGCCGTGCTAACCTTTGTGCCCATCACTACAGTGGAGACACCTCTGTACCCTTCAGCTCAGATCTTCTGGCTTTCTTGGAGCTGCAGTGTACAGGTTGAGGGTAATTTCAGTCAAGCAGGAAAATCACAATCCCAAGAGTACTAAAATTGGAAGGTGTCATGATAGCATGAATGCTTGTACCCCAGCTATTGTACCCCAAACCCATGGACAGGTAACCTAGAGAGCAAGAAGAACAAAGGGAGGTGGATAGCAGAGTTTGTTTTGCTGACACCTCTCCTTTTGCTAAGTACAGTTCCAGCTGAGATTTAGAAGAAGGTCCAGCTAGTCATAGTGAGATGCTTCATCAGCAAACAGCTTTACACCAGTTTGTCTTTTATGTTGTGGGTAGTTAAAATTTGCTTTAGTACGGGTATCCAGACAGTGAAGAAAAAAGCTCTTTAAAGATCTTCTAGTAGCAATTGCAGGAAGCAAATTGGAGGTACCTTGCAGAGCAAATACCTGTTGATTATTTTGGAGTGGAGCTGTGTTGAGACCTGCAGGAACTAGTGCAGGTTAGCAGCAGGACTTGTCTAATTGTCCTGGTTCTATTTTTACTGATTACAAAGCCCATCTCAGGATAATTTTACATGACGTAGTAGTTGGGATGACAATCAAAAATCAGAGTCCAAACTCTACGCATACTTCTAAATAAAACAGATGAAAACTTAAAGCAATGTTAGAGGTTGCTTGTTCAGGTATTCGGTGTTTCTTTGGTCATTGTGATATTGGTCATTTTTTTAATAGCAAACCCTGAAGAAGTTAAATGCCATGTGCATGGCCAGTATATTTTTTATGACAGCTGCAATCAGCAGTAGCTCCTACAGTGATCACAGGGAGGGTTTGCAGAGAGGGCCATGATATTGCCTGTTTACTTGTCAATATTTTCTTTAGTATAGGGGATTGACTGTTGGAAGTACTTGCTTGCAGAAGCAAAGAAGTTATTCACAGATTGCAAAGGTCTAGGGGTAGTTAATGTTTTAAATCAGACCGGCATTCATCATAAGCAGCAAAGTCATGGTAAAGATCATTCTGGATTTTTATTCCAAAACAGCAGTAGACCAGAAGTCTGTGGGTACATTGAAGCTTTGGCCCGTGTGGTGGGATGCTAATAGTCCATACTTCCTTTCTGGCTCTAAATATGGAACATTTTTGACAGTTTAATTATACTTTAAAATGATTAATCCTGACAGGGTTGATAATAACCTAAGAAAAAAAAATGTTTAAACCCCAAAACTGCACTTTATCTTAATGAGTAGCTCACCCTGTCAACAGCAAAGCCCCGTTACTGTGTGTAACAGGGTTTAGTGACTGTCATGTTGAGAAAGGACAGGTCTTGCAGTTTTGAAGCACAGGGCTAGAAGTAGAGAGCCCCTTCTCCACAGCCATCCGTAGTCTTCCAGTGTGCCCCCAACCCAACTGCTTCACCTGTGTCTCTCTCAACTTACTTTTAATCCAATGTTAAGAATTAATTTATTTTTGAGATGCTTGAACCAAAATGGTCATCTTTTAGGTGAGGTGTGCAAAGACACCAGCTGCTTCAGATAAAATTGATAGAAGAGTTTGTGTAATGTCAAAACCTACCCGAGAATAATCTTGGAGTGTTTCCAAATACAAACAAGTCCTGTGTCACCAAAAGTCAGAAGTCTCCCTTGAATGAAGATCATTACCCTCAGGGTGCATGTTGGTCACTCTTTAAAATTCTTATAAAAACAAAGAAATTAATTATCCAGTATAAAAATGGGGCATACGTCTCCTGGCAAACATTCAATTAACTTTTTAGTGCTTGCTACTTAATGTTGTGTTTGACCAGTGGAGCATTGAGAACGACTTTCCTTTGAAAGGGAGCTGGGGTGGAACGTGGCACTGAGCTGGAGCTTTGCTCCAGTGGCCAGTTGTGGCTGGTCATCAACATTTTTCCCATGATCGTTGAGTGTGGAGCTAGTTATATTTTACTTATGCATGTGAGATGTAGTTTGCTTTGGGACAGGTTGGGTTTTCTTTTGTCGGCTGGATGAAGTTTTATTGAGAATATAATTTAGCTAGTTTTGCAATCAGAGACTGGATTGCCATGGTTGAGCATGAACTACCAATTAAAAGCAACTGTATAATACTTCTAATTCCCATGACTAATGGGCTGAAAATACGGAACTCTTTGACCTGGATCCAGTCCAAGCTAAAGATGAATTACGCCACATAGATCCCTTTTGCTGCTGCTAAAATGACAAACGGTGCAAGTGTAAACCCCAAAGTTTAAAAAATACTGACTCCCGGAGCATGAGCTGACACATTGACTGATATATTTTGAGAAAAACGCATGAGAAGAACCTGATTTTTAATTTTTTTTTAGACCTTTTAGCTATTTCTGCATCCATTGATATAATGGATAATCTCTTTCCACCATTAATCGCTTGTTGCTTTGCTAACAAGTGATTATGTACTGAAACAATTGAAAGGGAAAGATTGTTTAGGTTTTGGGTTTTTTTATTGAGCATCTGATGTCCTTTAAATTGGCAGTAAAAATCTCACTGCTACAAGATACATTTTTTTTTTATTTTTTTATTTAAGTACATGCTGAATGCAGAGATTCTCAAACTGATCTTCAGTTGTCCCATATGAGTAGTACATTTTTTCCTCAAAAGGATTGCTAAAATTGTGAAATTTGGTGTTAAATGGAGTAATCTAAATAGCTGAGTTTTGTTGTTCTCATAGCAGAACAAAAAATTAAATATCTGTGGGTTAAACTTAAGGCTGGTTGGACTGCTGAAAGCTGTATAAATATGCAAGGCACCGGTGCTTATGTGAAGGAAAGTGCTCTGCTCGTCAAACGAAGGAGTGATTACGTGGCAGGGCAGTAGGAGTTCTCTTGGAAACAGGGGAAATTATCAGCGTACCAGGACAGAATGCAAAGGTCGATCTGCTGAATACAAATAAAGTATTGAGCACCAGGTTCTGCCTCATGGAGCTGGCGCTTTTGGAACCGCTGTGATAAATGCACTGATAAATTCGAGGGAATGAGCGCTATTGCAAAAGCCTGATGAGGGCTAGAAAGTGTCCAGCTAGTAGGAATTGCATTGCTTGGTCAGGCACAATGAAATTAAATAGAATTTGCTTTAGTGAAATTGCATCAAGGATGATTAAAGGTGCTGCTGGGAGAAGGTGGTGATCACCTTTCACTGAAACCACTTCAGTGACTCCGTCTCTTACACCTTATGTCTGTTTTGGTTTGGTTTTTTTTCTCTTTTGCTCATTTCTTCTAACTTCAAGGCTCTTCTCCCGCTCCTCATCCCTTCCACCATTGGGTTGTGCCCCTGCTCTGAGCCTGGAGGTAACACCAGGGCTGCTTCACAGAGCAGTGAGCTCATCAGAAGCTGCTTGTCAGCACTGTTCCTTGGGACTGTGAGAATTTGCCCAAAGACACCAGGTCCTGCGCTCCCCTCTTACCCCAGTACACAGTGTTCCTCGTTCCCCTGTTCTCTGATAATTGCATTTTGGGTCAAAATTTGGCCTTCTGACTTTGTTGTCAACAGATCTAAAAGGCTGATCTGCATAACACAACACCTTCTTACCAAGGTGAGACCGAGATGTGCAGGTTGGAGCTGCTCTCCGCTCCGTCTCCAGCTCTGCTATTCGCGTCTGTGGTTGGGAGTCGAGCCTGTGTCCCATTTCCAACTAAGTCACCAACCAGTCTCTCATCCCTAGCTTCTAAAACCACCTCTGGTGTGGTATCATGGGCTTCTCACCTCCTGGCTAAACGGTTCTTTGGATGTTTTCTCAATGCAGAAGTCTGCAGAAGAATCAGTCAAAATTCTGTCGATTTCACTTTAATATTTTTGCATTTCACATAATTTTTTAGGAGCCTTCGGCCTCATAGTTGTTGAACCATGAATTGTTAAGAGAATTCACATCTTTCCAGTTGTTTTGCTTTCCTAAAACGCAATGGCAGAGCAATGCCTGGCAGCTGCAGACAGGACCGAGGCCTCGCTGTGCTCTGCTGTGTTTGCAGGGGAGCTGTGGTACCACGAGTGGGAAGTTGGAGTGACTTAAACTGGGCTTTGCCCCAAATGGGCTGACATCATAGCCAGTCTCTGAAGGTAAAACAGAACACGTATGCAGACAAAAATACACGTGTATAACTACGTGTAGCATCCATGTGTTACCAAGATGAGACAGTACCTCACAACTTTGTCTTGTTTCCATTTGATTATTTAAATGATTCTCTGGCAATGGGTCCAGAGTTACACGATCTAAATAAAAAGAGACACCTTCAAATTTGTATCAAAACACTTTAGCTCTGTAAGCGGAGCTCATTTTCTTCTGTGGATACATTTTCTTGAACAGCTTGACATTCTCCCTCTTTTGCTGCTGGTTAATACTAGACTGAGAAGTGTAAGGAGTATTTTTCACGATGACTGCTGTTGGGGCAGTGCATGTGCAGAGCTGTATTTGGTCATTTATTCCCTCTTCATTTTTGTATCAATTGTAGCATGAACTAATTATTTTCTCAGCTTGAGGTGTTTTGGAGTTGCCTTCAATAACTTTATTTTACAGAGGTTCTTTTTGAAGGAGCTATCTCAGCTTGGACATGGGGTCCTCTGCTCTGCTCCCTTCAGAGGCACAGGGAAGATCAGGGGCTTTGCTGGGGGAGAAAAGGTTGGGCAGTAGATTGGTACGTGGCCTTCATCCATGTATGAATATCCAGGTGAAACGTTAATGCTACCTCTTAATGGGATTATTTCTGCTCTGTGTTGGCACTTCCTTTGGATTGCCCAGACCACAGCAGGGGTAGCCGAATGGAGCTACGTGGCTCAGAGGAGGTGGGTAGAGATAGAAGCAGAGATGTTTCAGCAAAGAAAATCAGCATGCTGTTGGGTTTAAACCAGTTCTCTTTGCTTATCCCAGGAATCGGAGCCACTGCAGTGTTCTTCTCTCTGCTGGTGACTCCCTTCCAAAGGATTTGCTGTTGGCCAGTACGAAGGAACCTCAAATACACCACAGAGCTTGAAACTTGCACCAAAATGAAGCCATATTAATAATAATAATAATAATAAGAGTTCCAGTTTCCTACAGATTTAAATTAGCTCAGTAAATTTGACACCCCATTTAGCTTCTGAGGTGATAATGCATCAGATTACACTGTGTGGTTATTTTTCATGGCATGTCAGTAAAATAGAAACTAATATTCTATATTCTCCATTGAATCTAACATTTCAGAAGATGTTTCTTCAGGGGGTTAAGCTTTCAGCGAGGATTTAAAGGCTGTCAGTGTAAATGTGACCGTTCTGTGTATTTTCCAGTTCAGGCAGCCTACTTCTATTCTAGAGAAAAATGTTAACAACTTAATATTTTGGTTTAGAGTTATAGATGGTGGAGTTTCAGAACAGAAATAGATGCTCTGTGTGGAAAAAAAAAAAGTATGGATAGAAGTAGCACTTGAAAGAGTTGATTATCTTCATATTTCCATAACTTCATTAGCTTCCTAACGAACTGCACATAAGCAGCGTTTGCTGGGTGCTTTGTATGCACACAAAGGGGCAGTTTTTGCCCTGAAAAGTTCGGTCTTGGGGCATTGAGATGTAGGATTTGATAATGCAGGAAGCAGTAAATGATGACCAGTTCTGTACAGTTTTAACTGTAACAGCTGGTTTAAAACATTTGCAAGCTATTCTTTAACAGAAAACGAGGTTCTGAATTGCACTAATAGCTTTCTTGAAAGGGATTTTGCTTTCTGTAGAAAACTGCCTTTTTGTGGTAAACCAGAAAACTTTTTTTTTTTTTTTCTTGTAGGAAAGAGTTCTTTGCAGGAAACCATTTTTCTGACCAGCTTTAAAATACAGAGATAGCAAAGACCACTTTCAGTTTTTTCTCATCACTCCCAAGGAAACTAAATGCCAAACTACCAACATTATATGAGGTTTACTGAAAGCAGGAAAGGTCCTTGCTTTTTTATCCTTTGCCTGTACCCTAGAAGAGGAATAAAGTAAAATGAAATGTAAATACCAGGGTATTTTTGACCCCTAAGTTGTTACTTAGACCATTATCTGCTTCAGTGCTTTCCTTTCTGCTCTCCCCTTAAACTGTGCTTATTGGTGCCACTTGCAGCAACCTAAGACATTTTAGGATGCTTGGGACAAGAGGAGGGGAAACAGGAGGAGGTTACATTGGCTTTTTTTCCTGTTAAATGTGACATTTTCACCATAGGCTGATACAGCAAAAACTTTTCAAGGGAGAAACCAGAGTTTCTGTTTGGAAATGCTGCTGTAACACTGCATGGAAGTCATCGCTGTGTCGACTCCTAGGCTTTCTCTTCCTCACCTGGGTTCCTTGGGTAGACTTCAGTTTCTTCATCTGAATGACTTCGATTTTTCATTGAGCTCTGCTGGTAAACCAGAGAAAACAGCCTGGTTGGGGAGCTGCGTGTGTAGAGAGCAGCAAGGATAAGGGGGAGAAAGGGGCACCAAATTGCAGTGCCCGTGAGATGCAGTGATAGTGGCTCTAGAAGGGTATGTTGAGTTTTCATCTTTTAGGCAAAATGCAGCCTCGTGGTCCCACTAATATTTTCTGGTAGCACTTAGTTGTTTGCTAAATCATGTACGTACCCATTAAGCTGCCTTTACCATCTGTGCAACCTCAGTTTTTATTTGTGTTGAAGCCAAACAATGTCAGAAGGCACTTCATTAATATAATGATGGGTCTCTTTGGATCGCCCTATAAATATTTGTCATTTCAGTACCAGGTATCGTTCATCATATTTGTCACTGCAGTACCAGGCATCATTCCCAGATGCTGCTGGAGCAGCTTAGAGCAATTTGTGTAGCAAATCAGTGGTCAGAGTAGTATTAGCATGTAAGATTTCTTGATTCTTGACCTCTTACCTGACCTTAAAGAGCATGATAATTTTGATATAATTGATATTTTGTTAGGGCTTGTAATAACAACAAAAAAAACCCCAACAATATTTGCATATTTTTCAGTTTTGGCAGTCATCTGCTCAGAGGTCTCAGCCCAGATAAGCAGAATCAGAGTTAGAATAGAAGAATAAACAACTTTGTTGATGTTTTTAGTTATTGGCAGTTGCTATAGCAATAAGCTGCCACAGATTCCTGTGTAATGGTTCTGGTACGTGGCTGCTCACCACATCAGTCAGATCGGAGGCTCATCCTCCCTGGTAGTGGAGATGGTAAAAATATCTTAGCTACACATATACCATAAAATTGGGGTTTCACGGTACTTGGAATGGTACAAGTTACACGTCCGTGCTTTTGGGGGGCAGTTCTGTAGCAGTACAAAGCGTGAATCAATTCCCAGAAGTTTGTCCACTGGGATGAGTCCCAAGTGAAGTATTTTTTTTTCCTTACAGCATCCCTGTGCTTGGTCTGGCTAGTGCCAGAGCAACCCAGCTGTGTGACCGCAGTGGAGAGATATCATTTCACTGTGTATTTTTAAGACCGTAAAACTTCATTTGAAAGGCAGAAGCAGAACTCTTGGAATGCGCTTCCTTATTCTTAACCTCAAGTCTCAACTCTGTGAGCATTTTGCTGGTGTGGAATCATTTCTTTCTGACTTTAAACAGTGGCTTTTCCCAGGTTCTAGCAAACTTTTCACTAATTCTAAATTGTGTGTTTGCAGGCTGCTCACGGTGCATATTTCCCTCCTCACCAAACAATAGCTTTTCATATAGCCAGCTCCAGCTCTTCACCTCCAGGGTAACAGGAGCATGTTTTTGGAGCACTCAGCAACATCAAAATTTGACCCAACTGTGCTTATTTTAATAGCATGTGATCTCGTCCACGGCTGAGGACATTCAGATGGAGCCAGGGCCTGCCTTCCAATCTCATGTTGCTTGTGCAAATAAACCGTGTCGTGTCTGAACGGCTGATCAATAGCGTGTCGGTCCCTTCCTTAGACAGGAGGAAATCCAATGGAAAAAAAATGATTATTAACACGCAGTAGAAATAAGAGGACAGAAAAGGTAGGCAAGCAGGCTCGGAATTTTGGTAGCTGTTTTAATTTGGCTACGTTGTTCATAAAATGCCTACAAATGAAATAATATGCTTTGGTTGTAACATGAATATGGATTTTGGTACAACGAACTCTGCGTGCCTGGGAAATCTGGTTTTGACTGTGGAAGAACACAAAATATTTGGGATGGATAGACAAGGATGTGCTGCCTGTACAGAAGAGTTTATGTTGAAATATCTACTCAAAAATAAACTCAGAACAAAGTCATTTCAGCTACAAAGTGTATTTTCAGGCCTTTGTATGGTTGCTTGACTATAATCTCATTAACTTTTCTTATAATTGAATATGGAGGCAGACTTAAGCTCTGAAATTTAGGCCGAAATGTTGAAATCAGAATTGCTTCTGTTGAGGGATTTGGTTCAGGATCCACATTAAACACGTACAGGAGTATTCCCACTGGCTATCATAGCCTAGCACATATAGAGAAGTTGTTTGATAAGTGATTACAAATAGGAATCAAATATCCCTGTAAGGCCATTGGACAGACAGACTGACACCTCCAGGAAGCTGATTCAAAATACTGGATTTCTCAACTGGATGTCTAAAGAAAATTTTATAAATACCTCAGATTCTCCCCCGTTTTCCTTCCCACCCTCTTCTTCCAACAGAGATTTATATTAACCCATTAACAAAAAAAAAAAAAAAGCAGGCTGTTTCCTTCTTTGTTTCACAGATTGTATTGGTCGTAAACACAACACAATCTGCACCACCACCACAGTGATTTAAGTTTTCATTTTTAGTGTGGTTTGTCATTGCCTAATTGAAGAACCTGGGATCAAAAAAAAAAAAAAAAAAAAAAAAGAGAGAAAAAAAAAAGAAAAAGAAAAAGCACGTAATGTGAATTAAATGTGGTGGTGGACGACGGGTGTTTGTGTTACAGCAATAGTATCACAGCTTCATTTCCTTTGTATATCTTACTTCAGTTTTGCAAACTAGGATGGGCTTTTTTCCATCTTTTTCTGTATACTTTTCCAGGGGCTTTTGTTTCCAAAGAGGTAAATTGAACGGGATGCCATTGCCACGCCAAGAGAAGAAATGTTTATTTTAAGAACACACAAGTACCCCGGTTACACTATAACTTGTTGAATCCTCAATGCCAGACAAGCTTTGCCTGGAAGATAAATGTGAATTTGAAAAGGACCTTGTCAAAGTAATTGGGCTTTGCAGCTCACTCCTATTAGCCAAATCTTTGCTTCACGCTCCTCTGTTTTGTCTTTTGCACGTGCAGTAGCAATGGTTAAGAAAAAAAAACAACAACTTTACAGCCTTGGTGCATGTGGTGAGGTGTTCTTATGGTTTATGTACCACTTCTAAACACAGGCCAAGCCTTCCCCTCCACCCCCTCCCCAAAAAGAAGAAAACAAGGCAACAAGCACCCAAAAACCTCAGTAGAAACAGAGAAAAGCAAAATGAGCAAAACCTCAGACTAGTTTTGCTTAGAGTTTTATTTTTCTTTCCCCTACACGGATGTTGTTGGTAATTTATAGGTGGAACAGGCTGCAGGGAGACGTGCTGAGCTTCTGGGCAGGGTGGGGTTGCTGTAGGTCATGGCCACGACTCACGGTGTCTGGCTGCAGGTCCCCAGCTCTGCTTTCAGTCCCTGGGCACAGCAGAGATCGGCACCGACTCGATGACACTTTCAGCTTGTGTAGAGGAGAAAACTGCTTGTTTAAACCAGGCTACCACATTTTTGTCACGCTGTCTTTCTCTGCCAAAATTGTACAAAGGTGTTTTTATATGTATGTTATATATATATAGTTTTTTATACCTGCGCTTCACTGTTAATTGGAAAGGCAATAAAAGAAGGGAAAGGGACAGCATAAGGATCAGCTGAGCTTTAGCAGTCACTTCCTGAGGGCCCTTAACTTTGCATATATTTTCTTTTTGTCTAACTGTTGCATATGTATCTGCAGACAGTGTGCTCTTAGAAAAATTAGAAGGGGGAATTAAATACAGTGCTCCAGGGTGATATGGCAAAGCTGAGGGTTTCTCACATAACTTCGCAGAACCATCCCGCTTTCCGCTGATCTTTTATTCAGCATTTAGAGATCTAAGATTTTGCAGTCCTCTTTCTGGCATATTTTTTAATACTGGTATGCTTCTTGCACTCTACTTTTCCATCTGCATTTCTGTATTTCTAAATGTTATGTGTACGGACAAGGGTTCATAAATATATATGTTCCCTGACGGTTTCAGTTCATGCATGCGTATAGTTATATATATCCCTCAATGAAGTTTCAGTTCTGCTGCAGATGCGATGGATTGCTCCCTCTTTATCAGTGGCACCATTAGTAGAGATAGAAATGGAAATTTTTTCAACTAAAAGCAGCTGGGATATCATTGATCAAGATGCAGTCTAAGCCAGGAAAATGGGGTGCAAGTAGTAAATGGAGCTGTGATAGAGTTGAAATGGTGGGGTTTATTTTGTTTGGTTTTAGGATGTTTCATGACCCATTCATTCATTCATTCATTCATTTCTCTCTCTTTCTCCCTTAAAAAAAAATAATAATAATTTTTTCCTCAAAGCTAAAGAGAGTTTTAGGGCTGCTGAAACAAGAGTCAGAAAGGTTATAATGCTGTTCTTTCAGAAAATATTTCATAATATATTAGAAGTTCATAGGAGGGTAAATATGACTCTAAAGAATTTTCAAATCTGTGACATCTTTTTTCCTTTAATGTGTTATACTCAACATTGCTGTTTCAAAGCATGGACTTGAGACTTCATAGGTTTGTGGACATTTATTTATTTAAAACAAACAAAAAAACCCACAAAACAAAACAAACAAACAAAACCCAAAACAAAAATACAAACAAACAAAAACAAACAAACAACCCCCCCCCCAAAAAAAAAAATCCAAAAAACCAAACCAACAAACAAAAAATAAAACCACAAAACCACACACGCACAAACCAAACAACCAAACCAACCTTCCCAAGATGCTGGATTTACATTTTCAAAAGCAAACACGTTACAAAGACCCCGCCGTTAACTGTCCAGAAATGAGCATTTGATGATGAGTTTCAAAGGAAACAGATTAAGTGGTTAGCAAGTGCTGTGGCATTTGGCATGTGTGCAGATTCAAGCAGTAAGTCAAAAAGACAGAGATAAAAATATTGTCAGGGAACCGGCTTTGTTGCATCTGTTTTGGGGACAAAGATCTAATTTGGAATTATTTTGATAAATCAGAAATGCAGTTTACACCAGCAAGTGGGTTTTTTCCCTTAAATTTAGAATGCCAGGGCAGACAAAATGACTTGCCTGGACTATTTCCTTTTCAATACTTATTCTCCATAACTAAGTTCCAGAGTCAGCTGCGGAAACTAATTTACTTTCCTTTCTAAAATGCATTTCAAAGACAAAAACTAAACTGTATTAAATATTTACATGTCATCAGTCACTGTAATTACCGTGGTGTTTATATTCTGTTTGCAGAGAGTGAGGGAGGTGGTCATGCAACATCAAGAGGCAGCTGGTATTTAGGAGCAACTTCTATCGTAGCGCGATCACTGTGAGAATACTTTGAGGCAAGGAAATACTTTTTCCAATCAAATGCATTTTGTTAGAAGATCCAATCATTGATCCTGCCTTGCAGTCCTTCCTTTTCAGTTGGCTGCGTGGATGTTATTAATTTTCACTACAGGTTAGCCCAGATACGGCTCAGATTTTCCCAGCTTCTTCCTTCTGTAATTCTTTCTGTTCTCTCTTTCATCCCAAGTACTTCAGCCTGGAGAAAAGGAGGCTCAGGGGAGACCTTCTTGCTCTCTACAACTGCCTGAAGGGAGGTGATAGCAAGGTGGGGTTGGTCTGTTCTCCCAAATAGCAAGCAATAGGACAAGAGGAAAGAGTCTCAAGTTGCATCAGGGGAGGTTTAAGTTGGACATGAGGAAAAATTTCTTCCCTGAAGGGCTGTCAAGCCCTGGAACAGGCTGCATGGGGAGGTGGTAGAGTCCCCATCCCTGGAGGGATTTCAAAGATGTGGAGGTGTGGTGCTGAGGGACATGGTTTAGTGGTGGACTTGTCAGTGCTGGGTTAACAGTTGGACTTGATCTTAAAGATCTCTTCCAACCAAAATGATTCTGATTCTTACCAGCATATGACCATTGTTTGTACACTCTTCTTTGCAGGAAGGTGGTATAAAACAGTGTTATAGCAGCTGCTCATAAATGTGGAGTCTGCGTGTGTTGATTACATGGGATTAGTGATTGTAGATATGTATAAACACAAAAATAGTCTCTGTACTTCCTTGGCCAGTTGACCTTGCTGCTGATCAGTCTCCCATTAGATTTCAAGTACCAAAAGCTCTGTAACAAATTCAGAAAATAGGGTGTTTTTATTAATCAGTATTCTAGAAACTGAGGAAAAGTTCTTGCCTTTCTTACTCAGTTTTTGAAAGATTCTCTGCAGTTCCTCCAGGATAACACACCAAAGCCACATCCATTCTTAGAGGAGTGTTTAGGTTCTGTCTATCACAACAACAAATTATGCCAGCTGTTCAATTATATATTTTTTATATATATTTATTTATATATTTTATATATATCTATTA
>JANHGN010020067.1:0-19577 GCA_024605025.1 Megaceryle maxima
TCAGCACAAATCCAAACACAGCCCCATACCAGCTACTGTGGAGAAAATTAACTCCATCTCAGCCAAAACCAGGACAACCTTAACCTTAATAAGTAAGAGGGTTAAGTATTTTCAGTCATGTAGTATTAAGATAGCTATGTATCTTTGTACATATATATACACACACATATGCAGGCACATACACACATTTATTTATTAATTTAATTTTATTTGTGTGTATTTTTATACATTAATTTGTGAAGTCAATGAATACGTATTTGGTAATCAGTGCCAAACTCCCCAATACTAATGTCTTATATAACCCTATTCCATTAATATCCCAGTAATGGATTTTTAAAAAGAAGATGTTCAAGACTAACCAGCCATCCCTACTCCTCCATGGAACTGCAATGTAGATCTGAAATATAACACAGTGAAATTTTTGTCCCTAAATGTTCTATCAAAAGTCATACCTGCTCTGGTGAGACCCATTCCTCACTGGGGGATAATACAAAAATGAACCCCAACACTTCTTGTCCTACATCTTGCTAAATGCTGCTTAACATCATTATGAGAGAATTTCTACTTCCAGTTCCATCAGGACTCCTACTTTGGCCTGAGGTGATAGGTAAAATGTTGGACATGCTGTCTTTTTCAAGAAGTTGACAAGCTGTCTATTTTTCACACACATGAAAACCATGTAGAAGAGATTTCCAAAATCTCTTCTGACAGCTGTGAAATTAAGAACAGATTTTTGGCCTGACGCCGGTATAGTAAAACAATGTTTCTTGCCCTATGGTGTGCAGACCAGTGGAATTTGTAGATCCTTCTAAGAGACTGCAGTATGTAAGAAAAACTACCAAATCTGCTGTCAATCAGATTAAATATGCTATTGGAGGTTTCACACCTCTAGAGGAAAGCAGAAAGCTGTCACAATGCATCGTTCCCACATGTGGGCATGTCACTTCCCAAAATGCAAGTGTTCAGGGCACGCACTACCAGTGTGTGTAAACAAGAGTGTAAAAGCAGCAAGGCTGAACATCAGATTTTGAGAAATTCTGCACAAGCTGCATTGGAAAGCTCTGCCCACTGGCTGGGCTCCTGAGCACTTCCATTTATGTGAGGAAAAGCAAGAGATTGAGCTAAAATTCAAACCCTTCAGCATCAGACTGAAGAAAGTAAAGGGATTCTATTAAATTATTTAGGACTTTTAACCTAAAACTACTCTCTTCCATCAAGAGCAATGTTCCCAATTACAACTAATTTATCATTGTGGAAGGCGTCAGGAGAATTCTGATTTTTAAAGTAGAATGAAGCGATGAAAATGTAATATCCAAAAATAAAGATGAAATAAAATTATATTGAAGACTCATGAGAAATTGAAATTGATTTGAAGGCAATATAGTCTCCCTCCAGTAGAAGACAGTATTATATTTTCTTCCCATGCACAAATGTATAAGAAGCAATCAAATTTTATTGTTTCAGAAAAGATGTGCCATAAGCGGAGGTGGTAACAGAACACAGTCAGATTGTTCTGCTGCTCTGGGGACTTTTGCTCATACACTGTGGGATTGCCCAGCTGCCTCCAGCAAATGCAGAAAAATATAAAATAATATGCAAACTGCACTCATGTTATATTTTCAAAATGCAAGCAGGGTATTTAGTAAGTGCCCAAAAACAAGCAACACAGAAAAGGTTGTTAGTAATTCTCTTAATTTCTATGGGAGGAGACAGGCAAAAAATAAATAAGTCTTACTAGGGCAAGAAATGAGTATGAAGAACATAACTATAGGAAGGTCAAATACATATGCATGGAGATGTGTTTTGGTGTGGCTAGATGTGGCCAGATGCTGTCCTGGCCCAAGCAAGATTAATTAAAATCAGTCAGACTATTTAGACCTCAATATTTCTGTACTGTACTGTGGTGTAAAATGAACCTGCATGAGATGGGTATGAAGACAAAGACCAGAGTTTAAAAACAGGACTGTATGGCAATCATGACCTTAAAGAACAGGGTTTTCCATCTTGTAAATCACACTAGGACAGAAATCATAACAGTGCAAGGTTCAGTGAAATATAAAGAGGTCACATGGTGAGGGTGAGCATTTAAAGCATCTGAAGTACACCTCTCTAGGGTCAGGGGTAAAACTCCAGCACAGGAGATTCACCTTGGATAACCTTGGCTGGGAACATGTGTCCCAAGCAGGAGGGTTGTGAAGAAAGCCCCAATATATTTTAGAACAACACTCCAGCCTCCTGGAGAAAAAGAGGCTTAGAGGAAACCTTCTCGCTCCCTACAGCTACCTGAAAGGAGGTTGTAATGAGGTGGGGGTTGGTCTGTTCTCTGATGTAGCAAGGAATTGTACAAGAGGAAATGGCCTCAAGTTGCACTCATGGGAAGTTTAGACTGGATATTAGGAAAAAATTCTTCACAGAAAGGGTTGTCAAGCATTGGAACAGGCTGCCCAGGGAAGTGGTGAAGGTATTTAAAAGATGTGTAGATGGGCTGCTGAGGAACATGGTTTAGTGGTGACCTGGCAGTGCTGGATAAAGGATTGAACTTGATGATCTTGAAAGAGTGTTCCAACCAGAATGATTCTATGAAAAATAGTGTCCTTTCTTGCCATAAAGTACAGCACATAATAAGGCAGAAATAATTTCTCCCAGATCTGTGATGTAAGAAACCAGCTCCAGTTCCTTGACCTGCTCTGGCAGGGGGGTTGGACTGGATGATCTCCAGAGGTCACTTCCAACCCCTACCATTCTGTGATTCTGTGACATTCCCCCAATGCACTCCACTGCAAGAACTGCTCCACACCATCTCTCTCCTCCAGGTGGATTTTGCTCTGTCCTTGTGAAGGTCAGCTCCTCCTTCCTCCACCTTCTGCAGGTTTGTTGCCTGCCAAGCCCTGCCTGCAGCCTGGTGGTGGCCACTCTGCCAGCCAAGCCTCCCCAGTGCTACTGACTGGTGCAGGCTTCCTGTGCAAATGCCAGCTGCAAGGAACAGATACTAGGTCAGTGCTAATGTCAGTCAAGATGCCTCCACCTGCTCCATGAGTCATCCTGCAAGAGGGTGGCTCAAGAGTTGTCTGTATTTCCGACACTTATGGTTGCTTGTGGTTTCCTAATAAGCTGAGTAGTGGAAAACAAGCAGCACTATCTCTGTTGGGCTGTAATTCAGAGAATTTATTCCGGAAACACTGTGGTGCAGGCTCTCTTTCTGCTGCTTCTATTTAGGTCAGCCACCAGGCAGACCCTGCCTTATTGTGCCACGGAGCAGTGGTGATCGTAGATGGGTGACTTTATCAATACTTTCTTTGTGGAGCCCTTGTCTAAACCAGCTCATAAAAGTCAGCACAACTCTTCTCTGACCGTGCCTTGTGAAGGGACACAGTGAAGGCTTGCTGTGGGACAATCAAAGAAACCAGCCGTGGGATTCTCTGAGCTTAGATGCCTGCAAGACAGATGATGAAATCTGGGCATGTCCCTCTTTATTCCCCACATAATTACCAAAAAGAGATGGGCATTTCCCAGCACAGAGGACATATGAGTTGCCCTTGTTGACATTAAGAGCAGCTCAGGGTGGTTAGCTCAGTCCTTTTGTCTATCTTATGGATAGCTACACTTGGACAAAACAAATCCCGTCTTAAATCTCTCAGTTGTCAATCATGAATACCACAGGTACACAGCACTGGAAGAGATCTGGAAATGGTGCCATTCTCTTTCTAGCAACAACGCCATCGTACGTCCATGTACACAAACTGATCAGAGGCACCTGAAAAGCAGTTAGATTTCTATGGGAAACTACTTCTTTAATACTCCTTGTCCAGATGATGATGCTTTGATGGCAAGAAAGAATTTTTGCAGTTTCCAGTCTACAGTCATAGATGCTTTGTTCGTGCATTGACACTCTGCTGTGCTTTGCATAGTTGTCTTTCTCCATCTGGAGGTTATCTGCCAGATGAATTATCAAGGGGAAACATTTTCAGTTTAGCTTTTGCTAGATTAAATATTGCACACAATCTTGGTATGGTGTCTCCAGTCACATAATCATCCTGGTCAGTCTTCTCCACACCCATTTGAGGCTGAGTGCATCTTCCTGGATATGCACATTCAGGACTGTACACACTGTTTCAGCTCAAGCAAAATAAAAACCAACAGTGGCATATTCTCCTGCCTTTACTGGGATGAAGGATAAATTACTGGACTGATACATCTACAAACAATACTGGATTTTTTTCATGCTTACACGGTGCTCCCAGGATTTATATTTGCCTTGTGGCTAGCTAGTATATTCTATCCTCTCCCTATTTTGTTTTTTCCACCAGAGGAGGGTCGTGCATCAGCTATTTGTCATAAGCCTTTATGGCAATGCCTGTGCTGCTGGATGAAGATAAGGACAAACAGCCTGGACCAGCTCACACCCACACTGTCATGTAGAAGTGCCTTGGAGAGAACCAGCTGGAGCCCTCCAAAATGGAGTTGAGAGTGAAATAACAGGCTGGCAGAGAAACAGATAACCAGCTTCTGGGCTTGGCCCAGCTCTCTTTCATCTAGAAATGTGGAGATACTAAAAGAGTACATGGTCTCATGTCTTGCACTACTGAAGAGTGTCCTGATTTCCATTTCCCACAGGCTTTTTGACATGATGCAGTAGTACTTTGCTTTAAATTCTCTGCCATGTGCCACGTCTGGTGATAAGATTGTCAAGGTAAAAAAGGGGTGAGTTTCAGGTCTGATTATGGAGGATCCGCAGTACAAAGGTCCCTCCAGATTCCATCCTCTTCCTCCAGCACTGCTTGCTGAGACCTTTCTTTAGAGAAGGATAAATGACATGTAGTTTTTTATTGACCCTGTCTACCTACATCTCTTTTTCTCCAAAGAGAGAGGGAAAGGGAGAGGGAAAGGGAGAGGGAAAGGGAGAGGGAAAGGAAAAAAGAAAAAAAAAAAGAAAAAAGAGGGAAAAGGAGACAGAATCTTATTGCTGAAGTCATTCAGTGACAGAGAGGAGGATGCATGCTGCAGTTAGAGAAGCTGTATAGAAAAGTTTAACATATGTCAGTCTCACTACTACTGCCATATAAACCAAAACCAAGTCAGCACTTACATGATGGGAAAGGGTTGTGTGTTAGAGAGCTAGAAAGGGCAAGAGAGTTTGAGACACTAGTCTAAAAGGGTTTGCTCAAAGAGAAGCAAAGAAGAAGAGAGTTTAAGCAGTGGACACAAGCCATGTTGCATCATTTGGTCTCAGAATGAAATAAGAGACTGTTCTCTTTACTGGTATAGATACAGAGGAGGTGATATCTGAGGAAGGTTTGGGTTGATTATAATGGGGATGTTTAAAGTAAGGAGAGATGAAACAGCCCTGGTGCACAGGCAGCCTGCCTTGAAGTCTCCCCATTATTATTCTGCGCCAAACAAACCCTGCCACTTCTTCACTGGGGCACCCTGAGCCATTCACTTAAACCTGTAGCATTTCAACACCCCCATAAATAAAATGCAGCAAGAACTATGAACAACTGCATTCCTTAAAAGAGGAGCTGTAACAGTAATGACCCCATTCTTAATCTGCAAGTGCAGTGAGCAGGCTTTTGTCAGTACTGGAGGATTTCAGCTGGAAGTAGGGCCCTAAGAGTATGAATAATTTTGTCTTCTTTTGCACCAATGTATAATTTCAATGTAGCTCCACGGAGATCAATAACTGCTTCAGATTTCTACAGGTGGAGCTGAATACAAAATATGAGCAGCCTTGAAGAAGTGTGAATAAAAAAAAGGAAGCAAAACCTGCTCCATCACTTAAGACATTTAGGTAGGCTTCATACTAATAACCACTGTATGCAGTTTGGTGTTTCTAAATATGACTTTTCAATAAAGCCATTCAAGTTTTAAAAATATTACCATCACGTAGCAGCAGACAGGGTGAGCTCAGAGTAAATCCCCAAGTACAGATGACATCACCAAACTCTTTAAATTATAAACTTTCACCTTTCTGAGCCAATTCAAAAGAAGCCTATCTTCTTGCTAAAAATACACCGTACCCTCAAGTCACATGCACTCAACTATGCATTAAAATGCAGAGAGAGCCCTCTGGGATTTAAGGACAAATGTGGTCCTGTACAAGCTCTGACTGATTTAAGACTGTTAAAATTATGCTTTTTAACAATTAAAAATATCTGCCAATTCTGTCAAGAGGTTCTGCCGGGCTCTTGTGACTCCCACTATGTTAGAGCAATTCCATGGTGATGGGATGATGTTGATACACAGTGACATATGTGAGTGGAGGTCTGAGCTCTTACATTTTCAGTCCCCAGCAGTCCAGAGAAAGGACAGGAAAAGAGGTGGTTGCCATTAGTAAGAGCTGTTACACAACACAAGGCTTGGAAATGTCAATGCACTCAGAAAGATAAAAAGAACTGAAATTCTCAGAAAGGTCTCAAAACTCACACCACATTTTGAGAAGGCAGGTCTTTCAGGATGGCTGTCAAGGATGAGTATCACAATCTCCTCAGACAGAGCATCAGTATGTGTCGGCTTGGATTTATAAGCTCCTTCTTTCAGAAAATTATCCCAGATAAATTCTCAATGAGCAGGGACTCTCCAGGCATACCCTGTAAAAATGGTCCTGTGCAGCAGCAGGAAGGTGAGATGGTGTGATACTAGCCAGTAAAAACATTCAGAGATAACTCCACCAAGCTAATCCATGGCTGCCAGGTGCCATGGAGTTTCAACCCAAAATATCTGGGCTAAATGCTGCAGGGATCTTGAAGAGCCAGGACTTCCCTGTCATCTGCTTGCATTTCCCTCCAAAAAAATCTCCTTGAAGACTATGAGACCAGAGACCTTGCTTCTCTCTTTGGGCAAGAAGACTTCCCAGGAACTAGCAGTTGAAAGATGGGATATTTTTATGGTAAGGCTTCATTTCTAAGAAACTTTGTACAGCTGTGTATGGTTTTAGCCTTGCCTTACATGGAAATGGAGCAAAATCAGTCCTCCAGCAGGAGTGGCTACCAGAGGCATGAATAACATGACCTCCTACTTACATGAGAAGCCTCTAGCCTGATATGGCTTTCTTTTACTTCTTTTATTTATATCTATGTATATAAAATTTCATTCTTTGTGTGCTGTCCCTACCCTTTCAGGGTTTGCAGCAAAAGCAAGATACAGCACCTGCAGGACTCTGTCCCCAGACAGCAGCACAAATCTTCAGAGCTCCCCACTGATGGCAGAAAGGGGAATACAACTTGGAAAACCCCCAACAAACTGGGATATGTCTATGGTTGAGGTCCCTTAACTTCCTTTTGGGTGCCACTCACTGCTACCTCAGAGTTCCCAAAACAACAACAGCAGAACTGGACTGAACATGGGGGTCAGGCCCAAGGGAAAGGGTTTGCACAGGCATTGGAGTCCCAGTTGTAAGGGTGTTACCACATTAAATACAAACCAGTTGTAAAGGTTACAGTCTTACTGCCTGTGACCTTGCCTGCAGGGGAAATTAGGGTCAGCTGCACCAGCTATCACCAGGTGGAGCCAATGGGAGAGCTGCTGACATTTCTGGAGAGAGAAGATATACTTTGCAACTTCTTAGTGATGGATTTTTTAATAGGTGGGTAAGGACCCAGGTGAATAAAGAAGCTTCATCAGAAAATTAAGTGAATGGGGAGGAGAAGTGCACTGTTACTGTCCCTTCTGGGGTCATTTTGTTCTGGTGCTTTCAGTCATATGCAAAGAAGCTCTGCAAAGAAGACACCTACAGCTTAAATGTGTACAGCAATGGCTTATTGGTTATCACAGACAAATCCTACTATGCACAGACTACAACCCTGGAGGAGGGAAGAGCAGGAGGAGCATGTCAGGAAATGGAGTTGAAGGAAAACTCATCAGCTGCTCATAGGTCACTCCTGTTACCTGCTCACAGTCTAAGGATTTTGAGGATACTAATGGGTGCTCCCCAGCTGGAACCTCTGGTAAAAGATGATCCAGGGTCTGAACCTGGAGGATGCAGAGGGATGAAGGAGGCATCTGAGTACCTGTTGCTGCTTGTAACTACATCCCAGGAACTTTCAGAGTTCTCCTAAGCAGAGGACACAGGAGATTTATTGATGGGATCCCTCAGCAGCCCCTTTGGTGGTAGTTTTTTTTCAGGCCTGGTTGTGCCACCAGCACCTCTATTTTTCCCAGGAGTCTCAGTCTGGTAAGTGCTCTCATGCCTATTTGTACCCTGATTCGCTATAAAAACAAAGTTAGATGACTATGTCATCATCATCTAATTTCTGAACGTGCACGCCAGTTTTGACCAAGGTCTTAGATATATTTCTTTTGTGATGGGTGTCAGGGAGAGGAGGGACACCCAGATTTACTGCCCCCCAGGGCACAAGGCCCCAGAAGAGGCTGAGCAGTCACCTGTCCTGGCAGCCAGACCATCAACATGCAGATACAGTGAGGGACACAGAAGGGTTGGGGGGTTTTTGGACTGGGAACAGGAATATGGTACAGGAATCTGTAGGTGCCATGGAAAAAACATATTCAGTCTTTCTTCCTATTATAAAACATCTTGTTTTCCCAGAGTACAAGGAAAAATTATTTCCTGGTAAAGAACTAATGGGTGGAAAGTCAGCATGTATTCCTGCTTATCTGGATTTGGTAGGTGGAGGAAGCCTGGAAGGGTTTCTCCTTAGAGGTGGTGTGTTAAGGCCTCAAACCCTCCCGTGCTCCCCAGCGTATACACACACGTACAGATTCACACACACACACATGGAACTAAGGTCTCATGAGTGACGGTTTAAAGGGTTATTTTTTTCATTTGTGGTGTCTCACTGGAGTCAGACACATCTCCATATGCCTCACCCATTCAGCAAGTCTCTGCATGTTTCAGTTTAGAGAGACCTGTCCACCTACAAAAGACCAAAACTCAAGAATTCAAGAGAAGAATTTGTCTGTGGTCTAAACAAAGGGAGTTATCAAAAAGATCTTTAAAGGAGAATTCTTTGGTTCTTAGAAATGTTTGTATATTAGCCTCATGGCTAGTTCTCTTTTTCTTTTGTCACACCTGTGTATACACATGACCTGGAAGTTCATGCAATGGTGACTTCCAAAATCAATTTGCACCACTTCAGTTCAACCTCCTGAGGAAACATTTCAGTCATATGAAATGAGCAAACCAGGCATCAGCAAAAAACATGTCCAAATGAGCTCAGCAAAGCTTTTACTATCGATACTTATACTCAGCTAAGTTCTCCACCTGTTGTGAGTAGGATACATCATAATTTACTTGATCACTAATTTGAAAACTTACTATATGCTAAGGACCTCACAGGTCCAGATCATACCATACCTGACAGTTGAAGTGACACCTGAGGTGAAAAGCTGCTGCAAACCTTGCTTATATATTGGGATTTTCTAGGTGCTGAGTGAAGTCATATAATGGTCCATATGAATGCACACTATCTCCTTACACCAGGAACATCCATCGTCAGTCCCAAGGGATGGAAAGAGAACATCACAGCAAGCTACACCATGGGCACAGTCAGGCACCTACCACCCCCATGGACCTAACTAATGGAACCCTGAGAAGCCTAGGAAAAGCTGTTGGGAAAAGGTTTGCCTCACAAGCACTTAGTTTACTTCTTATTCCACAGCCATCTCCAAACTACCACATCTAGGACAGGCATGGCTCCAACCTGTTCTGACAGACACTTTTCACTGGCAGGAGTAGTCTCCTAGGCATGAATGCATTCCCAAACAAGCCCGATGGTGCTCACCTGCTCATCCCGGAGCTGTTGTGTGAGGTTGCCAGACCTCAGGGTGCAGCAAAACCCTTTTCTCAACAGGTACTCACACACTCAGTGTGCTTCGACTCTCACATGCAGCTTGGGTAGGGTGCAGAGCATTAACACAACCAGGAAAGGTTGTCTCCATGTCAGTGAGAGGTCTAAATTTCCAACAGTGGTGATTCAAGGCTCAATTTAGTCACACATAGGACTCTAGTGCCACTTAGAGGTCCTTGAACATCATCGTGGGGCTAATAGACACAACAATAAGTCTTGAGATGGCAAGGGTGTCCCAAATGGCACCAGGCAAGATAGATACAGAGACTCCCCTCCCACAGCTGGTGAGCTCAGTAACTCCTTAGGCTTCTCTGGAACACATGGAACTGTGTTTCAGTTGTCCAGACAACCCTGTGGTGTCAACCTGGTGTCATTTTAAATGGTGCAGGATATCCTGCCTGGATTACCAGAGCATGGGTCTACTGTAATTACTGTGTCATATCTGCCAGTTCTGAGAAGGTGTCATGGGACCACAGGGCATCTTAGATGGCACCGGGTGACTCCTGCACATGGCTAGAGCTGGTAGAATAGACCCCGAGGTAGAGGACTCTAGGATGGACCTGGATCCCACACCAAATATTTAAATCACCAAGAAATTTGCAACTGCAACTTCTGCCTCTAGGTTTTCATTACAGTTTAATCGATACCAGCCGGGCCTCAAATCAGCCCAGAAGACAGTCAGTCAAGTACTTTTTATTTGCCTCCTTCCTGAACTGAAATCCACCAAATCAGGTTGATAAATTGAGCTATTACCTCCTAAGACAAAGACTGAACAGAGGGTTTTGGCATTTGACCATCCAGGATCCTTCCCTAGTCATTTGACAAGATGAGCATGTAATAGCAATATAGTCACACTTTATATTTCAGTCACTGCAACAAATCACTGATATTACATCTGTAGAGGTAATTGCTTTAATATTGATGAGTACAACCTACCCTGCTCTGCCTGTACAAAGCTCCTACTGCTTTTACCCATACTTTATTCCAGGTAATCGAATAAACAAATTTAAAATAACTTTTGCCATACTAGTCCTGTCTTCCTCCCCTGATAACTCTGCAGTATCTGTAATTAATAAGCATAATATTGGCTGTACAGTAACATCAGGTTTTATTTCAGCTTTGTGCTGAAATTTTGGTCCCAGTACCTTGTTCTAGTTATCTTGCTTCACAGTGACTGCCCAGCAGCAGGCATTAATTCAGTATTTCAGCAACAGTCAAAATCCAGTGGGATATATTTACATGCACTTGGTTTTGGCAAAATATCTTTTCCTCCAGTGACTTTATGACAGACTTCTGACTCTGACAAACTCACATAGCAAATCCATTCCTTACTCATTCAGGGCACTCCTAGGGACTTACAAGCCCTCAGAAGCATGCACTGGGACAAGCCGCAGTCACCACACAAAGCTCTCTATGGATGTCTTTAATACGGGCTGTGACAAAAATGTACATGGGAAAAAAGTACCACAGCATGGTCTGCATAAGGACAGACAGTCTTGCCTTTAACTGCTTCCATGACAATGCCTAAAAATCCTTCAAAGTCAGAAAGGACAGGCCAAAGTATTTGTGTAGGAGGTCGAAGCAATGGGAGGCTTAAAGCAAGCCTTTTCCCTCAGATAAGTAAAAAAATAACTAAAAATATATAAAAATGTTGAAGCATAATTTGGGTTTAGGTGAGACAATTGGGAGAAAAATCCTGTCCTGCCACCTGAGCACAGACCCACGTTACCCACGAAGAGATGGAAGTGGGAGCCTTACAGTGGCTGGATGGCCATTGCAGCTGGGATGGACAAGATGTCAGCCACCAGTTGGTTCTTGGTTGTCAAAGGCCAAGCTGCTTTTAAAAACCTCTTACATCAGAAAGGAAGCAGAAATACCCCACTGCCTTTTCCTTTTTCAGGTGGGACTTTCCACAGTTGTCTTTTTTGCCACCTCCCGGTTGGAGGATGTCAAACAGCCTTGCGTGAAGCTGCAGCTGAAGGTCACATGGAAATTTGGGTTAGCACAGGCTGTGTCTCCATGGTTGAATAGTAATTTTTCCCAGCTGGTGCCTTCATTCTTTTCTACCTAAAAATGGCACTAACTCCTGCTGCACTTTGATGTACAGTTCAAGCAGCCCTTTTTTTTTAGTCCAGCCCTTTCTTGTTAGCATCCTCTAACAGCTTCCCTCCATATTTAAGAAACATCTTAGGTGGAGATATTCTAGATCATCTGAATGGCTAGAAGAGAAAAAACCACAGGGCTTCTTCATCTCCTCCTTGAATGTCTGCATCCTCCCTTCTCCATGTGTATGTGCAAATTTTTTCCTCTCTCCTGATTTCTCCTCTCATTTATCTTGTTTATTCTCCAATGGGAACTATACCTTCTCCCAGAGTTTCAGATACGGTTTCTTTGGCTGAGCCCCTAACCCAGCTCAACTTCTCCTTTTCAGCTTTGCATTTAATTCCTTTGACATTTGCTTTTTACATGTCTGTCCACCATCCCAGTGCAGGATCTTCAAGATGAAACCCAGATCTTTTCCTCTGACCTGTTCTGCATAATCTATCACTGTGGACAACTCCATTTTCTTCTCACTGTCTTGAAATCTGGACTTTTTTTTCTCCTTCAAACACACTAAATCTTGTCTCATTACATCTTGTTATTTCCTTCTCAACTTAAACAAGACCAGTCTTTTCATTGCTATCTCCAGTCTTAACACCTGATTCATCTTCACCCCTTGTGACAATAAATTCCTTTAATAGAAAGATTGCTGGAATGCTGCTAGAATATTTCAGTAAGGAAATAAATCCTTCTTGTCTACATTTTTTGTTCAAGCTGAATGATTTGTTGCTCCATCATAACCTGACTTTGCTTCATGGACAAATTGGGACTCAGTAGTCCTGTTCTGTGTGCTGTTGATTGCATGGACAGTACCACTTTCAACCTGGGCTATTAGTGAACAAAATTTTGTATGGTATTTTGAATTTCTTTTGCTACTCCATTTCAGGGTCATCTGATCTTGACAGTAATTATTACATGCCACTTGTTATAAGTGAAAAAATTAATTCAGCTTATAAGCTCTGACTCTTCCAGTCTAAATACTTTCTCCTTTGGACTGTTTCCAGCTTGTGTTCTTCTCTGAGCCACAAGCAGGACATGCCTACATTGGATGGCATGAAGAGAAAACTCTTTTTTCTTTTCTTGCAAAAAGATTCAGTGTTAGCGTTAGTGTCAGTCAAATGGGAAAGATGATGACTCCTCTATGCTGCTACTTTATTTGAACTCTTCTATTTGCACAACACATCTCTCTTCCCCGCATATTTTGTGCATTGCCTGTTTAAACCTTTACTTGTCTGAAGCTGTATTGCTCATGCTCAGTGCATTTGCAATGTATTCATTAGAAGCCAACTGGAAGATGTGCCAGTCATCACAAACACCTTTGCTTTTCAGTCACATCAGTTACAATCCAGGTCTTTAGGAACCCGTCCTCACCCTTCAACACTTAGAAACCCAAAGATCCCTGAATATCATATATTTACATGTGTAGAATGTTATATCCTGAGGAAACTGGTAGGGATGCTTCTCTTTAGGAGATATAAGTCTTCCTCAATACAAAGAAAAATTCTTTTTATAGGTAATGGGATGGATTTTACTGTTTTGCACAGCTTGGCCACCTAGGAAATTGCAGTGTCAGCAAGGATGGAAGGTGCATGCTGCTGCACATAGGTGTGCATATATATTTACATGTTTATATATATACACACGTGTCTGCCCCTGCCAGAGGAATCTCCGCAACATCCGAGCAGCACAGGGCCTATGAAAAAAGCTGAACTTGTCTGATTCCTCCCAGCAGAGGTCAGTGGTATCTTAGTTGCCAGAATTGCTCCATGTGTCCAGTCCAGCATGCACACACAACCCTGCACGGGAAAAAGTCACCCTGCAGAGAGGCAGCTCAGGCAAATTTTTACACCCAATGTTGGGAAATTTCATATTGATTTCTCAGTTTAGGGCCATAATGACTTTACAGATACAATACTGCCTCAGCTTTTTCCTGAGAGGTATATTGGACTTTTCATTTTAGTAAATAACACTTGCAGCTCAGAGCAGCTTCTCTTTCTCATTGGTTCTTTTTTCCCTTTTAAATCATGTAAATATCACTTTGGCCATTGTGGCAAATTTAACATAAAGAATTTTCAGAACAGTTTTATTTGCTACCGAGAGTGAATAATCTGTTAAAAAACTGTTTCATTTAATGTTTCCTTTTCTCTTTTGCTGTAGATGAGAACTACATCCCTCTTCACTGTTTTTCCCTGTCTTTATGGCTCACGTCTCCTCCAAGATTCATGCTGTTGATAGAAGGTGTATCTCAGATATAAGAGGCTAGAGACCTTGTTTAGTAAACTGCATTGCAGAAGATAATGGTATACTGGTTTTCTCCAGCATATTTTTTAATTCTTTTTCAAAAGCATTGCAAGCTTTACTTCACATGAGCTTTCATTTCAGCCCAACCACCAGGTCTACAGCAGAAACAACAAGGTACAAGTAAATGGGAACAAACTGCTAATTAGAGCTCAGATTGCCTCTGTTAATTTATCTCAGATTTACCAACCTTGAACCACTTGATACATGACAATGACACTTTTGTAATTCACACTTATCATTTAAATAGCAATAAAAGAGATGCAGAGCATTTCATAGAGATTAATGACTTGCTAGAGACCTGATGACCTAAGGCCAAGGCCCAATTGCCTTCATTGATCATAAATTCCCAAACAGCTGCTTTGGCCAGAGTCCATCATTGTTATTGGAAGCTGAAAGGCATGGAATGAAATGTAGGATGTCTGTTTTCTCCCCACGGCCAGGTTCTGCAATGTGCATACCCTGAATTGCTCTGGAAATGTTTGGAACTGACAGAGAATTTACTTTCCTTGTGTTAGTTCACCATGTTCCATTTTTATATCCTACCACATTTCTCTAGCTAAGAGAGTGAATAAGTTGCAGTCCCCTGTGAAATTATTTCATCCACAATCTTTAACATATCTTTCTAGTGGCAACACAAGGTACATGTATTGAAATGTGCCGCAGTAATAATGTTAATACTAAAGATGATGAAGTCTAATCACATACAGGTTTTTCTGCTTTCCTTCTCAGCTCTATTACTGACAGAGCTTCAATAGATGAGCCATCATTCCTCAAGTAATGAGAAGACCCAAGCCAGAGCAGCAGGGCAGGGCACAACCCCTGGGGACCAGCAGAAGCGATGCTCACAGCTGTCACACAGCACATGAAGCAACCTCTATATTAATGATGGTATCAAAGCCATGAGAGAATCTAAACTCTTCCTTATAATAGAGATATCAGTAACTCAATGCCTTTGGTGTACCAGGAATAAATAATGGAAAACATCCTGAGTCACCGTTAGGATAAGGAGCTTAGGATTATACTGTGGCATGGACCGTGCTGATTTTGGTAGGGATGGTCCCTGGGATGTCAGGCTTAAACAAGGCAGAAGATCCCTTCTATGGAGTCTTATGACTCCAAATACTTCTGTGCTTGGTCCAGCCAAGACCTCTCCCAGCAGAGGCTTCAAATGAGCTGATGAAGGAGGAAATTCCTACCAGCAAGCTGCCTGATTTGCTGTTAATCACTTGCTTCCTCCCAGTACTGCTGGACTCAAGGGAGAAGCAGAGACCACCCAAAGGGAAAGAAGCTTTCCAGCACTGTGTGAAGGGGCTGGAAAAGCAGGGAGGTGGCTAGGTGAAACACATCTAGGCCAAGGAGGAGCTAAGGGGCAAAAGCCTGGTGAGTGGCAGAGTGGTCAATGTCACTATTTTTTTGTTCATGGTTTTGGGGGAGATGAGGCTAAGAAATGATGAAGCATGCAGGGCTGCAGGTGGGAAGGTGAAGGATGCTGCAAAAATGGACAATTTTATAACAATATGATTTGTTTGGCACTGTTTCAGTGTTCTTGGGGTATCCCATCTTTTATCACAAAATTGCAACCAGCCAAGCAAAGGAAATGTGGGTCAAATGGAAACAAAAGACACATCTTTAATATCTTCACAATGAGATCCACTGGACTGTGGTGAAACCACATGAAGGAGAAAATGTGCCATCTTATTTAAATGTTTCTCCTCAGATACCCTAATTTACCAGACTCAGACTTAATTTTCTGTAATCTTTCCTGCATCTGTTTCTGACTACTGAAGGATGACAGAAGTTGCACCTGGAAGATTTAGCCAGATAATTCTCCTGAGCATTACCACAGAGCTCTTCCCTCCAACATTTTCTAGCATCATCCCGGTCCTAACGACATACGTCCCGAGGAACTGAGTGATATGTCTCATTATCATGATACTCTTTTCTCTCAGTTGGCCCACAGTTTCATCTTCATTGTTACAAGCTTGGACTAGGATAAAATGTTTGAAAACTCAACAGATTTCAGCAATGATGGAAGAATGATGGACAAAGATATCTCCCTTCCTGGGCTCTACAAGGAGGTCCAGCACTGTATCAGGGGAAGTTCAACCACCAAGCCATAAGAGCAGTGAAAAGATTACTATTTGATCTCTGCTCAAAACTTAATCTAGGTTTCTTACCTGCATGACTTCTGTTAGAAAATAGAACTTTCTTCCTATTGTTTAATATAACTGCTTGATAAAATACACCAGATGAAAGATTTCAGCACAGTTTCTCTCCAGGTTACCTTTTCTAACTGTTGCCTAATATTTCAGAAGGCAAACAGCAGTACTAAACCAGAGTTTTTTAAAATGACTCTATGTGTTTTCTTCATGTAGTTTTCCCATCATAAATATACTGGAAGTACAACATAAATGAGAGAGGAATGGGTTGTAAATAAAACCCCTAAAAATAGGGCCCTCTGTTACCTACAGTTTACTCCAGTTGCAACAGTAGCCGGTTTTGGTTGTTTTTCTGCAAATATTTTTATAAGGTTTTCTGCTTGTATGGATGGATGAGTAGTTGGATGGATGGGTAGACAGATGTCTGGACGGGGAATTTTATTCAAGCAAATGGGGATTTGGCATGTGAACAAGTGTATTCATGCCAGAATTGCTTTCTCGCCTGTCATGGATAAAGACATGGAAATAAATATAGGTATATACACGATTATTGGCAGAAATGTGTGATAAAAAAGAAGGGATTATCTTTTAGACTGATAGCATTTCTGCTTTGTCAGGAGGGAAAACATCTATTTAAAAACTGGGACCAGTATTACAAGGAAACATAACACTCTTTGTTGTGGAAAAAAAAAAACCAAACAAAAAATAACCCAACAACAAAATTAAAACATTGTTAAATGCTTTGAGTTTTCCTAGGCTTATTTTTCAGCTGTCTGTATCTGAAGCTGCAGGGTAAAACCAAGTACCAACATGATGACTAGACCTCTGGAGATTGAGAAGAGAGGAGAAAGGACCTGTAGTGATCCCAACAGGACGAGTCAGTGATCCACACGTACCAGCTGGCTGCAGGCTGTGCCATGCTGCACATCTCCCTCGGTGCTGGACAGACTCAGCTGAGTCATTGCAGCAGAGGATCCCACAGGCAGTACCACGATTATGCCACCTGCATGACCTTGCTTTTATCTAGCAGTGCAGCAACAAGTTCTTATGTGAGCAACATGTCTGTAGGATGGAAGAAATGATCAACAGAGTTGTTTTCTTATAAGAAAATGTTGTAATAGCTTGAATGACAAAAATGGGGTAACCCTTTCTATGGACAGGGTATGTACATTCTGCCACACCTGATGGGAGGCCAGTTTGATGCTACATAACTTGGGGTTTCCAGCATCTAAAGGATGTTAGTTTATCAATACTATTCTCTTTTTCCTTATACTACTAGGCCTAAAAGCATTTAAAATGGTATATTACAGAGTCTGAGTGCCTTTCTCACCAGGATCATAACAAGTCAGCTAACGTGCAGGACAGACAGCTGCACAAAGAAACCATCACATCCACACCTATTAATCTGCACCGTGTCAAGGTGAAAGAGGCAGAGGATGGGGGCAGCTGCCTTTCCTGAGTGCTGGGCTTTGTTGCATGGTCATGGCCATGGAGAGCAGGGAAACCAAGACGTGCATTGAGAAGATTGCTTTGCCAGTGCTGGTCAGGTCGTGTCCCAACAAGCTGTCCTCTCTTCACAGTCCACCCACTGCACTTGGGAGCAAGAAATGCTCCATCCTTTTAAGCATGTGGAAAATATATATTGGCATTGCCCTCTGCTGGTTAGTGCTGGCCCCAGCGAGGGGTTCGTACAGTGAATGGACCCACAAAGTGCCCTTTGCTCCCAGCCCCCTGCCTCAGTCTGCTACAAACCCAGGCAGGTCCAGTGTGGGCAGCCACCAAAGTAACCACCAGGAACTCTGTGGATAATACCACCCTCTGCATTTTATTAATTTAGAATTTATTTTTCTGTATTTTCTCATTTATTCTAAAAGACTTTTTTTTTTTTTTAATTTATCTGTGTTTCACATTTGTTTAATCTGCCTAGGATGGCTCCTCAAGGGATGGAGCCGACTGCTCCTGGTGCCCACTTGATGCCCTACAGGGAATCTGTGCTGTGCTGGTACACAGCAGTCAAGGGTGTTGTTCCCACTCCTTGTTGTGATAATCACAGCCCTAATCACCAGGAAAATGGATTGAGGATTGACAGAGGGAAGGAGATGAGAAAACAGAACGAGAAAATCTTGGAAAACTAAGACTTAATTGAATGGGCCTCAGTTTAAACTGCAGCTTTACCCAGCCCTGTTCCCATATGGTAAATGCTTATGTACAGACATGTATCAGGAGCAGCAGAGGAATGGTCACAACTTGTTATTTTTTATATTGCATGATGTTATATTTATATTACTTACATTATTTGTATTTATGATATTTATATTAATGATATTTGTTTATATTTGCTTTCTTTTTGTTATAATTATTCTCTTGATTTTATATTATTCTTTTATAATTTTCTGTCATGACTTGGAGGAAGTGTTCTGAGACTCCTGTCTTGGCTCTACCCAGCCAAGTCTGAGGTAACAAGGCCAGAGCTGAGAGCAGCACATCCACTTCCACTCAATCACTTGAAATACTTGTGGACACAGGCTAGCTAAGGACTGAAAACACATTTTGAGTGACACAAAGAATGACAAGGTGAATATCTGCGTTATTCTGACAGCTCCCACACTCAAACCAAACAGGTGATGAGCTCCCCAACCCACAGATTTTGTGAACAGAAACCCCTGACAAAGTAGCAAAGCCGAGACGGGAGTGCAGTGGGGCAAACTCACTACACAAACACAGTAACAGCAGGAATGTGTTTCAAGGAAGCTGTGCCAGTGACACTGCAAAACTGGCAAGTGCAGAAGGTCATCTGCAAATGTGGAAAATGAGGAGGAATGAAAGGGGATGTGCCTTCTGTCTGGGTTCAAGGCTTTGCTTCCATGTAGCCAAGCAGCTCAGGGCAGGTCTCTTCCGTACATCTGTACTGAGAAAACAGAGAATCATTAAGGTTGGAAATGACCTTCAAGATCATCAAGTCCAACTGTCTTTTAAACATTATCATGACCACTGAACCATGTCCTGAAGTGCCACATCCACATGTTTTTTCAACACTTCCAGGGAAGGTGATTCCACCCCCTCCCTGGGCAGTCTGTTCCCAGGCCTCACCACTCTCTCCATAAAGAAATTTTTCCTAATGTTCAATATCCTAAATACCCTGGTGCAACTTAAGCCCATCTCCTCTCATCCTATCAGTAGTTACCTGGGAGAAGAGACCAACACCCACCTCACT
>JANHGN010020069.1:4803-20475 GCA_024605025.1 Megaceryle maxima
TTTTTCCTTTGTGTTATTGTTTATGGATATAGTATTCATTTTTTGTTTTTGTTTTTTTTTGTTTTTTTTTTTTTTTTTTTTGGTTGTTTTTTTTTGTTGTTTTTTTTTTTTAATTTTTTATTTTATTGTTATTTTTTTAAATTCAATTAAATATAATTTGAAAGCCAATAAGATGCATTTGGTTTTTAATTGTATTAGTCTTATGTTCAAAATACCAAGAAAGTTTATTATTTCTTTTACCTTTCAGGTTAGACTGACTTGGTAAAATGTGAACAGACTGACTATTTGCTTCTCAGTCACCTGAAAATTTAACCACTAGTGGAGTGACCAGCTTGATTTTGACTTGAATGCTCAGGAGCAGACCACCAAGAGTTTTTGAATGTCCTTTTCTGTCCAACTGATGGACAGTTCAGGAACCGCCTTTCCTCTTGACATCTAGAAGGGGATTGAAAGACCAGCTATTTCTACTGATTAAAATCAGTTTTGAAGTGTAGTGTTACATGCTGGAAAAGAACGTGACAGATGGGGTCAAGTGTGTAAAAATATAATTAGGCAACTGGCAAGATAAAGACGTGTCTAGCCTAATTTTAGTCTGTAAAAGACCATCACTTATAACATAATAAAAAAACCCAAAACAAAACAACAAAACCAAAATGGTTAAATGTAAATGCTGTGATTGTGGGATTCAGTCTGGCTGTATTCCCTGCCCTGAGGAAGCAAGCCACAGGTTTCACCATTCCACCTACAATATGGTGCCTGACCAATATTCTTCAAATGTGTCAGCTTAAGACTAAACACAAAAGTACAGTCCATTCAAACTCTTTCCCACATATATATGGATTATTTTTACTAGTCGGTACATGTTAAATATCAGACAGACTAAAGAAAACAAATTAAAATAGTAATCCACAAAAATTACAGAATAAAAGATGAAAACAAAATTTACAGGTGCTCAAGTGATGGAATCCAAAGACTAAAAAGATTATAATAATTGACAAGTGTTTTGCTTTCTGATTACTCCAAAAAGAAACCTAGATCACAGGCAACATATTCACAAAAACACACTACAACACACTTTCCAAACCTAATTTGTTCTGCACTCATCTTTATACAGTCCTCCCACACCCTCAATTTGTGTGTTGTAAAGTAATTGGCGTTTCATAGATGGGTCAAACTAACTGTCTAGTTGGTTGCTGTCTTTTGAAACAGAACAACAGCTGTGGTTTAACTTTTATTACCATGAAACATGTATTTGGGTTGCTATTTCTCTGGTCAACTTCCAGCTTGAATAAACTTGTAAATTAATAAAATTTCCTACAGATACAAAGGAATTAAGAGGCCAAACCCAGTAGATTTCCATAGGTCAGGACAAAATGATCTTAGAAATCTAACAGAGAGCAGGTAGATCCTTTTCAGGCTAACCATTTTTAATTTGGAGGGCACTGAGGGATTTTAACCCACTTACTTAACAGAATAAATTTAAATAAATAACTATCCATGAGGTCTGAGCATTAAATGTTTTTGCACTCCATATAGAAATTGGCATTTATTTTTTTCTCCTTCACTTTCACATCAATACCAAAACAAATGTAAATATTTTCACCAAAATAAATTAAGAGACCCTGTCCAGAATGGATAGGAACTGCATCAGTAAGACATCTATGTTTCTAGAAGGAGAGCCAAGGTGAGATCTGAGCTCCAAAGCATGTATGAGAAGCACAGAGGCTTTCAGAGATTATCCTGAGCAGCTGTATTGAAAAATTCTTTCTTAGCGTATGCCCTGGACATGGACCTAGAATCAGATCTCCAAAGGAACTCAGCACAAAGGGAATCGGAAACCTTATAGGAACTTTTGGTTTTATTATTCAAAAGAGGTTTTAGAAAATATATGAAGAATTTAAAAATCTGAACTTCAAAGAAATATTTGTGAGCCTTAGATACAGAAATGATTTCAAGAGCTTTGCATATTATTTTCAGTATATAATTACTGATTTAAATTAATCTGTTAAAACTGGAATCCTGTGCAGTTCGATTTGACCACTTTGCCTACACAGATGATTACTTTGAATAGAAAGGTGTCCTTCTAACCTCATTTTTCATGTGGCATGTATGATAATCTGAATACATAAGAGTTCAGAACCAACATTTGCCCCCTAAGAACATAGCATGCTAAAAGTGTTTGGATTTTGGAAGTAAGGACCACCAAAATGCAGTAAAGGTAGTAAAGAGCAGTTGAAGGATTAATAATACGGGACAAAGACATGTAACCTTTCTAAGAAGCATGACAAAACACTTCAAAAGGAGAAAATAATAAAGTTAATCCAGAAGCAAACTCAGGATGAAGTCTTTTCTTTTGCCTTGCAGTTGGTGGGAATACAGAACTAAGTATTTATGTTTTTAAAAATGAGGGATAATTAGGTCCAGATGCCTAGGTTGGCAGCAATTTATAAACATTAAATTTAAAGGAAAAATTCTAGGTAATTCCGCCTTTTTTAACATGGGTATGAACAAACCATACAGTTGCAGCTTCTGAGCAGGTTGCAGGATGTGGCCACCCTGCAGAGGTGAGGTTGGTGTAGCTCTTTGTCCACGGTTCCAAACAATAGCAAGGCTGAGTGTGTATTCCTGGTAGGCATGTGCAAAAACATGCATAACACATATATATATCCAAACCCACAGACAGTCACACAGATCAACACAGCCATAAAACACAACCAGTTCCAATGGCTTCATCCTGCTCCACTCTACATCTGGGCAAGATGAAAACCCACTAGTGAAAAAAATATACATGCAAATATACATATATGTATATATAGGGGCTGTGTTTAAACACTTGATCTGCCCAGTAACTGGCCTCTGGATCCCTCTGTTTCAGCCTGAAGGAGCAGTGGCTTCAGGGGGACCTCACAGCAGCCTTCAAATACTTCTCAGGAAACAGGAGCCAAGATCTTCCCAGGGATAAGAGACAATGAGCATAAATTGAATCTAGAGAGGCTTTGATTGGACATTAGGAAAAGCTTTTTAAACCACAAGGACAGGCAGGCAGTGGGACAGGCTGCATAGTCTCCATCCTTGAAGAATTCCAAGACCTAACTGGATACAGTCCAAAGCAACCTGGTTTGAGCTCAGAGATAACCCTGCTTGGAGCAGGCAGCTGCACTAGAGACCACCTGTCTGAACCATCACCATGTCACCCTGTAAGCCCATGCCAGTTGACACGCTGGATTCACTTTGGTTTTAATCTTTCAAGTCTTTCCTTTCCAGCTGCATATTGCAACATACCCAGAGGATTGCCAAATCACCAAATCATTCCCTTGGTAGGCTGAGCTGTGACTGATGACCCACCTCCTTCCCCTGTCCTCTGTATAGATGACATGAGGTCAAGGCAATGGGCAGTGAGGTTTCCATAGGATGAACAAATCAGGACACAGCGCAGGCAACCCAGCCCTCCCACCACAGGCAGGGTGGGCAAAGCCAGACATAGAGGAACGAGTGCTAAGCAGAAGAGTGAATAAATGCAGTAAAATGCAAAACTTTTATGGAGAAAACACAGTGTAGCTGCTAGTTGGTCTCCAGACAATAAAAAGCTGGAGGGGAGAAGGAAACTGGAGGTAGCATGTCTTTCTGGCAGGGAAGTCTGTAGGTAGAAAGTGATGCTCTTGCATTCTAAACCATTGTGAAACAATCCCTGAGGATCTGAGGTGCTGAAATGCCAATTGTGAGCTTCTCCATTGACCGGAGCCATGCTCTGTATTTCTAAAATGTTTTATCTAATTATCTTCAAAATTCTATCAGCTCCTGATTCACAGTTATAGTGACGTAGTTAGTTCTAAAAAAGAAAGATTTTGGGGAAAATATAAAGGGAATCTAATGACAAATACTGAAAAGGAGGTACAAAAAGAAAATAAAATCTAGCTTCGAACATGAGTCATGCTTCAATTCCAGCTTTATAATCATTACTATAATTAAATCCTCATAATTTAAGCTATGCTTCACTCAACAGAAAATTGATGACTCTCATGTTTTAATGGGAATTTTCCTGTATTCCAGTAATCTGTTTTGTATAATTTAAGTCTCTAGGGTAAAATAATCATTTTGAAGCATACATTTGTTTGGATTTCCTTTCACACTACAACAGGTTTTATTCTTAAAGTGGCTAATACTCTCATAATTTAGAAACAAGGCAATGATTTACTGTCTGTGGTATTAGTTAAATAAGGAACTCTGACAACAGGATCCTTATCAAAAAGAAAAAAAAAAAAAAGGAATAATCTTTTAAACTAACCCCCAACAATCACAACTTATTCTTGAAAAACAGTCAATAATTTTAGTCTAAATCCCTTTACTATCCATGTTCAAAAATCTCTTATTTCCCTCTCTGTATATTTGAGTCTCAGCTTGTTTATCTGGCATGCAAAGGAGAGTAGCAGTCACTAGATTGTGGCTGAGAATAACAAGCTGCCATGAGTACTTCTGATGTTGCCTGTATGCATTAGAGAGAAAAATGTTAACAGTGAAGTTGCCATCGCTACAGTCCAATCAGAGCAAGACAGGAAACAGTAAGGCCTGTAGAGAAGGTGGAGTCAATGGGTTTGCAGTAACCTATAGTAAATGCTGGGTAGTTTACCCATTTTACCTTACAGAAACATCCGCATGGGCTATTCACTTGGGTCCCAAGATGTTTACTCTGCAGTGTGAACTGAGAACCATAGTTTTCATTGTGTACACAAATATTACATTTGCTTGCATCAAATCCAGTTTTGACAACTATTTAAGCTTTTGCAAAAATTTAGGGAAGTCATACTTGCTTTCCCAGCCATCTTCTACAACCCAAGGCAGCTACCTCCTTAAACATCACTTTGTGTATTGTCTCTTCTTTCTCCTCTCTAAACATTTTAGAAGAGATCTTGCCTGAGCATGTTGTTGACTGATCAGAAACTGGCCTCTGAGTGTCAGAGGCTTCCTGCAAAAGCCAATGGTGTCCATTATTTTAAGAAATATTCCATCTCCTTACTGAAAACATATCCAGGAGCTTGATAGAGGAGAAAAATAAGAGGTCACCAAAACAGTACAGAGAGAGAATAAGAAATGAAGGGCATGTCTTTAAAAATAAAAAATCAGAATCATTTAGTTTGGAAAAGATCCTTAGGGTCATCAAGTCCAACTGTAAACTTAACACTGCCAAGTCTACCACTAAACTGTGTTCCTAAACACCGTGTCTACAAGCCTTTTAGCAGTGAGATAACACCTCCTGTGGTATATAAGACATACATACATAAGGTAGGGATGACACAGGGTTTGAGGTAACCATAACCTTCTAGGGAGATGGCTAGAGGATAGGTAGAATACCTCAGGGCACTGGATTGGCATTAAAGTCTTACATTTGAGAAAATGGGTTGATTCCCTTTACTCTGAGTTTGGAAAGTGAAGCAAGAGAAATTTACACCAATCGTAATAAAGGTATTTATGACTAGAATCACTCAAGCTCCACCTTGAAGGTAAAAATTATTATAAAAATGGTTTAAGTAAGGGGGGATGTTAGGGAAGGCATCATCATGGACAAGTGAGGGTGGATACTATCGCTGACCATCTCTGACTCCTGGGATCAGTACACAGGTCAAACCTTGATTCCTCCCCATAGGGACGCCTTTGGGTAAGATCAAGACTGTCCAAGTATTTCCCCAGGAAATTTTACTGAGCTGCTCTTTAATGCATTTTGTTTATCTGCACATGCTTTGCAGATAGTGAATTTATCACCAGCAATCTACAAGAACCTGTACTTCTGTTGCTCCCAATAAACTGCACCATTCACGTTGGTAGTTTCAAGAGTCTCTCATTGGATGCCACCAGCTCCTTACTGGCTGCCACCAGCTCCTTACTGGCTGCGTGAAACCATGAAGCATGACTAGACAGGGAATACAGTGTGCTGTTAGTGAATTCGGAGCTTGAGAGTTCAGATAGACTGAATGCAACTGGACTGATAGTGTCAAATTGGACATCACTCAGAAACTAAGCCTAGCCACCCCCAGCCCCTCTGATAAGCGAGGACAAGTTGGAATGCAAGGAAGTTTATTTTCTGCCAAATTAATTTACCCTTTCACACAACAACACTCTTACTGGACCAAGCTCTTCATGAGTTTTAATCACAGTCCAACTTCACTTATGCAGCTCTGTGAAGCTGAGGCACCTGGCAATTTGGTTGGGATAATGGTGGGTGAGTGCAAAAAGAATGTAGGAAAGTTCCAGATAAAAAGGGCACATTTGTGTCCACTGAAGAGGAGGTTATAGAATGACAACTTAGAAGACATCTGGAAGTCTTAGCAGAAGACCTCTGCACTTGGAAAGCATTTAGGCACCTAAGTCTTTTTTTGTAGAACTGCTCTCTGAGCAATGTTTGTGTGTCATCTAACAGAGTCGACCTGGTTTCCATACTTAAATGTCAGAACTTAGGCAAAAATCTTCACTGAAGATTCAGTCTCAATGTGAACACCTGCACCTGCTAACAGCAGCCAGTTAGTGTTCAAGGTCCTCTGACTGGTAATTAATAAACTCTTTGTGGAATTCTTTTCTAATATGTATTTAATAAATATGTCTGGAAATGCATATGCCTTCCCAGAAATTGCCAATTCCCAACATCATCCTTTGGTCTCTCTTTGGCTCATAAATGATTATTGCTACTTTTCTTGTGGAAGAAAAAGATAGTCCTTCCAGGCCTCGGAAGCTCTCTGAATAGGGAGAATAACTGACCTAAACTATTTAAAGAGAAGATTTTGGGTTCTAAATACAAAACTCTACAACTATAAAATCCCAAGTGAAAAATCCATAATTTTTCACGGGAAAAAAACCAAACCAGCTCAGTTATTCTTAAAAACCACAGAAAGGCTTTGAGAAGTTTGAAGCCTAAAAAAGAGGGAAGCAGAGAATAGGTGAAATGACACAGGGTAGTAAGGAAACCTGATTTGCTGAAAAGTTTGATTGATTCCTTTCATTCTAATTTTCTTTTTGTGAGTTTTGTCCTTCTACATTTTTGAAATAAAGAAATGCCTGACACACTGAAGTATAGCAAGTTTATTACCCCCTGTCTAGTAGACCAACCTGAGAGTAACTGCCTAGTTCTTCATCTTTATGATGGAAACTTATACATAGCACAAGTAATACTGAAGAGGTAACATCTATATTTAACAGAAAAAGGAGACACATATGTTTCTTCCAAGTCTTACTGCCAAAGGTAGCATATTGTAGGATTCAGCTGTCACCAAGCCTCAGGGACTTGAGCTTTTTCATACTAAAATCTGCTTGCAAATTCTCTGTAGGGAAGTAAAGTAATGGCTTCTTTACTTTCAAATTGCTGGTTTATTAATTTAAAATTTACTTAACTGTCTTTGCAAACCTTTTCACTGTTTGTAAGTACATTCAGTTTGAAAGATGGCTTTAGTTAACATGCTACACAGCAGGTCATAATCAATGGTAAAAGGACAGATTTTTATTTTTATTTTTCAGTCATGTTAATAGCTTAGGGACATCATTTCAGAAAAAATATTGCAAAACATTCTCAGCTGAGGTAAACTGCCTTTGACTGTCACTGAGTTATGTCTTTTTCTATCAGTTAAGACTCAATTTAGACTGTTCAATGTGTCTAAGCTAGGAACTATTTTAATTTTAATAGCTCAAGAAACAGTAAAAATTTTTTTTTTTTTCTACCCTTTTATGCCACTTACTCTGCCTTTGCTAATTTTAGTTCACTTGGACAGAAAAACCTGTGTTCAATATCTTGGTTTTACTTCTCACATATTAGGAGAAAATGACTGTACTGGTAAGTGCAACTATATTAGTCACTGCTTCTTCAAGATCCCCTTATCAGATTGCCTGAACCTTTCTGAACCCTTTTTCTCTCCACGGCATGACACCTGACAATGCAAGTCCTTGAACTGACCCATTGAGCAAATCACACACTGTGGCATAGGAAGGCATGGACCCAGGTTGAAGGTGCAACCAGAATCAGCTTTATTAAGAGCACATAGAATTTTGTACCCTTGGGGATTCTATTTATAGCACACGGGCTTTTATATCCCCAGCCCCAGGGGGTAGTACTTTCACAAAAAGTTTTTCCATCGGCCTCACAGCAGCTGGACTTCCAGCTGCTGTTCATGCAGCATTTCCTCCAGTCACCGTCCAGGTCATGCCACTTCCTCATTCCTTCGTCTTGGCCTGTGCATTGACCCCCACAACACACTAAATAAAATTTTTAAATATCTCTTCTTTTGCCTAAAAAAGTTGTGTATTTTTTATTCACAGCACTTATAGAAAAAAAAAAAAATCTTCATATATTTGGTAGTCATACACTTGGCCCATAGCAGCTCACCCCTGGCAGCCCTAGGAAAGAGAACGCTGGCAGAGCTTTGTCCACGGCAGAGCCCTAAACCAACTCTGATGGCTGACCAAAGCTTGTCTTTTAAATTTGCACTCCAGTTAGAAGAGGAAAGGCAACTTTGGAATTGAAGAAGTTTCTGTAAGAATTTACAAAATATTCACAGTTTCCTCATTCAGCCCACCCATGGTGATGGGGAATTTAGCATCAAACTCACTTGAGGTTTAGGGATAGGGTTCAAAGCTTAGAGGTCCAGGGACACCTGGGCTGTAAAATGCATGCTAAGGCAGTGCACAGCACTGCACCAGCATTTATCCATTCATGTCTGCATGGAGAAAAAGGAAGAATTGGAATTACATAGTGGAATGACAGAGTTAGTATCCACTTTACCTGGATATGTTCTGAATGCTTTGTTTATGGATTAAAAGGCTGATAAGTGCTTCCTATATGCATTAAAATTTGGAAAATACCACGTCAAGAAGTGACAGCTATCTTATCCACCAGAAAGGAATCTTAAATGCTTACTTGTCCTCAGATATTTTCTTCTCTATTTCTCAGGAAACTGAAGAATTCAAACTAGCTGAATAGATTATGACAATATCTGAGTATTTAGTCTTTGGATCTTATTTTCTCAGAATATGAATTACGATACTTATTTCAGTCCCATAGAACCATTTCTCAGTTACAGCTTCTTACATTTCATATGAAGTTTCTGGAAACCAACCCCATTAAGAACTGTTAGCATAAGTTATATAAGTTAGTAACATACCACATATTTCTGTCATGTAAATTTTTCCTAGTAAATTACCATACCTCACAGCAATCCTAAAACCTTTTTGTTTGTTTGTTCCTAGAAATAGGAATCCTGAGTGTTGGCCAAAAAAAAAAAAAAAAAAAAGGCAAATATTTTGATTATGAATCATAATCATTCTGACTGCTTTTGCCTATATTTTAATTTTGCAATTAATTGTAATTACTGATATTCTCTAAATTAACAAAAAAAAATTTTTTGTAATAGCTTTTGCTGTTCAAGAACTGATCACCTCAAATATATTGGCACATGGTTATGCATAATAGCTCATTTACATCATTAATTATTGTTTCTATTCTTAAATTTGTGTTTGTAATGTTTTGAATAGAAAAAATGTATAATAATAAAGTTACCATAATAATTCTTAGTTAAATTACTTAACCTTTCAGACTTAACTAAAACTTGAACAGCAACATGAGTAGGAAGACTAAAATCTACAGGCAAAGATGGATTCCTTGCAACTCATTATGAATCAAGGTGAAAGCTCTCATCAAAAGCAACCAAAATGATTCTGTGGGAACTCTGAATTAAGCTTGTCTTTTAATTTATTACTGCAGCCAGGGGAGGAAAGACAACTTTGGAATGGTAGAGTTTCCTTAAGAATGTACAACATTTAAATTTATAATAGAAGTGGTAAAACATTTTCCCTATATATAAAAAGTGGAAACTAGTTGTTCCTGCTCCATTGTAATTTTCTTTGCACGTTTATTTTTTTATTAATGAAAAAGCCAAAACAGTAGAAAAAGGTTCTTACCAAATTGCTACATTTTGTTAAAAAAGTTTGGTTAAAATTATTTTAGTCAGCAGTAGTAGTACAAGTACATCTAAGGTGAAGGCATGTGTGTAGCTACTTTATTACTATTTTACTTCTATAGCTAGCAAAAGACGCCTATTTCAGACATTTGATTAGAAAGGTTTAGGCTGAGGTTTATGACATCGTTTGACTCAAAGCAAAATATCTTCAAACATTTCAGCATGCACATATCTGGGAATTAAACATGTGCTTACAAGATGTATTAGGTGGGTTCTAAGCTTTTTATATGGTGCCTGCCCTAGTTTTCTCCATCTTTTTTATTCCTTAGAAATACAGCATGCCCACAAAATGTTCTTGTAGAACATTGATACATATCATCAGCAATCACAACGTAAAATACACTTGCGAATGAAAATGAAGAAAGTAAAATTCTACTTCTGTATATAATTTAACTTGAGAAATGGTTAAAGGATTCTGGAGTTCAGACTTTAGCGCAAAACTTTTCAGTGATACTGATGAACAAGCATTAATATTAAGAGTAGTATTTTCAAATAGTGTTATTTTACCTCTGCTGTTTTTGATAATAGACATAGGTCCAGATAGAAGACTGTAGGACCTGAGGACATAGTTATGTGGACAGTATGATAATGGATGCCATGGTACCTAGCAGTTTGACAGACATATAAATATCCAGAATCCTGAGGTAGGCTATATCACAGGGAAAGTACACTAACAACTGAGGAGTTTTTAAAAGGGAAAATATGGGGGTTTAAGAATGTTATAGTACCAAAAGGATTATACAGGGTCTTTGTAGATCAAAAAAGTCACAGGTCCTATTATGAAGCTTGCCACTTTCAATTTACCATGGCTCTGCAATCATCTGGAATTAGGTGTATATATAGAAAATATGAATAAGAAAACCTTTGGATACAGGCACAATAGAAATTGCTGAAACTATAACAGCTAGTGCTTTCCTCTCATTTTATCTGTGTTCATTTCCTAGTAATTGATAATATTTTTGTTTGAGGAAAACAAAAAACAAAGGTGCAGCTATTTCAAGATTATATTTTGATGGGAAAACCACACATAAAGCAGATTGGTCTTAAAACTCTTAATATGGATATCCATCATAATTCAGTAATGTAACCCAATACTCTAATTATCTAGTCTTTGTTTTCTCTAAAGTCCATATTTGAAATCATTAGGAAGAAAACACAAAAGATACCTAGCAACTGTACAACTGTAGCGTAGGGTGTAAGCGAATCCCAAACTCATTTTCTCTGCAGTGATGTCTTGAGCTAACTTATAGTAAATGTCAACTGTAACTTCAGAGTGAAGCATGAGTTTGATAGTAAACAGTACGTTCCATTTTATTCTTCTCAAGACACTGACTTTACATCAATCTTGCTTGTCCACATAATTCATCAGCACATTGGACACCTTCTGGGCTTCGTCTAGGAAACAGATGTAAAGACTAAACCCAAATCACTCAGTCCCTTAGTGATTTCTCTGTTATTAAAGGGAGACATGGACAACAGAGCTGGAACAGAATTGCAACTTCTTCCTCAAAATCCCACAACAGTTATTATATTTACTACCCTAAAACTGTGAAAAATCCTTGTGAATACTGAAAAGATGTTTGCATCTGCCAGTGATCTTTATTAAATAATTGTTCTCATTCTATTTTCCACAGCCAAAGAACAAGCTATGATTATCATGCAATATCTATGATCATTGTGCAATAGATCTTTCAATTTTTGGAACAGTGAATAATTAAATATCTGTATCAACATTATAATGAAAGGTGGGAGGTGGAGCTATGCCCACCACAGAATGATGAAGTGGTTGTATAAATTAATTAATGTGGACTTCTGAATGGAAGTTTTGCTCCTAGATTGAGTTTTGTAAGTATTTGGAAATTTACCAGCAAAGATGTTTGTCTGTGTCTGCTTTGTAGGCAAGGCTTAGTCCAACAGGAATGCTTTGAAACAGCTTTTTGATTGGATGAGATGGAAAGGGGAACATATAGTTAATGGAATTAACATAATTTATGGAAGAGAGAGAGACAATGTATCAGGAAGAACACCTACAAATGATATATCCATCAGCAAAATGGATCAGGGAGTGATAACTTTTCCAAAGTTTTGCCATATATGGCAGCAGGTTATTTATTTTGAAATAGTCAGCACATATGTATGCTGAAAACAATGAGTAATCTGCACACCTGAGTTTTTAGTTTAGTAGTCCTCAATAACAGACTTAACCTATGTTGGTCTCATTTTCTTAGTTAAATGCTTCAGGCTTTCACTAAGTCCAAAATTCCAATTAATCTAAACCACCATAAGATAGCATCAGGGTGGGAAATCTTGTCAGCGATCTAGTTTATCATGTTGTGAGCTGTACACATTAATGAGTCAGTGGCAAACTTACCAACTAGATAAAACTTGTAATACTGACAGGCAGACAAATAGAAAATGAGTTGTGGATCTCCTCCTTTGTACATTATGGAAAATTACTGATTTAGCTCAGAAAATTTCCAAAACACTTTGCAAAGCAGAGTAATACAGTAGCTTTCCTCAAAATCTTACTAACAAAGAGAAATGATGCAAAAAATCCCCTCACATTTAACAGGTTTTTTACACAGATGTGGAGTATAGTGTAATTATTAGAAGGAAAATAAAAGATAGGAAAGGATTCAGAATAGTTGCTCTATGCAACTTCAACACGACAGTAAAAAAATACATTACTAACTATTGCAACAAACATATAAATCCTACATAAAAAAGAACTGTGGACAAAATTTCAATATGATCATTGCTCTCTTTCTCATAACCCACTCCTTGAAACTGTTCTTTTTTGTTTGAATTGATAGTTTTGGACTATAGAAACACCTGTATATCACACATTTCTAAACTTCCTACATGAAGCAAAATTCATGAATGCCTTCTTTTTCTCTTTCCTCCCTACCCCTTCTAGATGATCTGGAGGCCATAGTGGGACTTGAGTGGATCCCTTCATATGGAAGGATAACACAGAGTCAAGAAGGTCAGGCACAAGAGCTTGTAGTCATAGCCTCCTCTTGTGCTTCTGGTTTGATTAGAGTAACCACAGTTGCTTCTGAAATGGACAGAAGCCTAGTTTCCATAGTTACCAGGCCTACTTTTATCTCTGCTGTCTTTGCCTGCTGGACTCACTAGGGACATTCATTATGAATCACTGCCCCTTTTCACAGTTTTGTACTACTCATAGGGACATTTCTGGTGGAGATTCAGCAACTCCTCATACTTTGGGGCTTGCTTCTACTGTCTTCACAACCAATTCTGTTGCAGTTGTAAGCTGCTTCTTCAGCAATTTCATGTAGCATAGACCTCAGACAGGATGCTTTCTAACAGTTCCTTTTTGCACATTGTTTAGTCCTCTGTAGTATGCAGGGAAGATGGCTAGTTGCACAGAGACCCAGAAGCATTCCATCCAGTCAGTCTCTCAAGTCAAAGATAGAACAGACAGTATTCTCTGCAAAGCTGTGGGAGTGGCACACAGAGTGGCAGGTGTGTAGCCATCCTCACTGTGAAATCAATGACCCACATTTTCCATGGCAAAATAACATGCCTAGGCTAGAAGATCTCCTTTGCAGGTGTTGTCAAAATAGGATTTCTACTAAAACATCTTTGGAGAAAATGTCCTACCTGGAACTCTATGTAAACCTACCTTCAAAGAAAGATGTGAACTTGAGGTCAGCTCCAGTGATGTTCAATTTTACAACAACCTGCACTTAACATTTCAAAAAAATCTGTTTGTCAAGTACAGATCAACAGGTGAAGGACAGAGAGTGATCCTTGGTCTAGTATGTAACTAGAAATGTCTTTGTGTGAGAAACATGCAAGAGGAGGTGTGTGTTTGTTGTTTTTTGTTTGTTTTTTAATTATTCATGCACACACACCCCCTTTTTTTTTTTTAAAGCCAATGCCAAACAAATAGCATTCCTTCTCATTGTAGCTGTTTTGGAAAATAGGAAAAATTTTTGATTCAAGCATTTACAGCACTGCTAGAGAGCAGGGGGCTGGCAAATGACTCACACAGCCTTATTCTTAAAACATGTCCTTTATCCTTTCCCAAATAATCCATCCTCTATTGGTGAAGCAGGAATCATCACTGCAAGATGCTTACCAAATTTCTTATTGGGTCACAAAGTCTAGGATTCAGTGGAAGGTGTGGCCAGGGAGAAGCACTGGAGGACGGTCTATCAAGTATTTTATTGATGTTATCAACTTCAGAAAGTGATGTTGAAACAAGAGTCCTAATTTTCCTGTCTTCCTGCCAGTAGTCACGTTAATAACAGAATACGAGCACATTTAGTTTATATTAGCAAATATTTTACTTTATACTAACAGAATATCCAGAACATGGTTTTCTCCTGGAAAAAAATACTAATTCAGCTAGACGTTGTGTTAACACACGGGGTAAACTGGCAGTTTTGTACCTTTCATACGTGGTCTTCATTTTAAAGTCAGCTTTCCTCAGGTTCTGTTTTACCTGGCAGTGGCATCCTTCTCAGCAAACTCCTGACCCTGTTGGGGGAAAATTCTTCAGGCAGCAAAATTCTATTTTCTCTTCTAGCATAGCTGGTTCAGAACTATGGAGTCCTCTGGTCCAGAGGTCATTCATTGGCATTGTAAATTCATTTTCTTCATGGTAGGAAGGAATGGCAAAGTACACAAGAATGGGGTCTAAAATTCAGAAAGTGCTACTTCATAAAATGTGGGATTGAGGGGTTTATAGTAGTTTGTGAAATTACATTATTCTGCAGTTTTCTTGGGTAGGAGCGTTTAGGATGACTTCCCTAAGCACAGGAGGAGAAGAAACACCTGCTGTAGCATTTATCCACATCACCTCCAGAAACACTGCACCACACAATTTTATTTTAATTGTTGTTATATGTCGAATAAAACTCATCTTTCCATTGCAGATGGTTGATTGGTACTTAGCACAAAGGTCCAGGTACTGGTCAGTGCCACACCCTTGTGGACCTAGCTCATGATCCTTTGTGGTTTTGGCTATCTTAGCTGACTACAAAGCACTAGATAAGTTTAATTCATGTTGAAAAACATTTTTCATATGGTATGTTTCACTCCACCAAGTGAAATAAAATACTTTTTTTCTGTGTACAACGTCCCAGGAATGCTCTCCATCCTAGCTAAATGGTTGTTTATATAACTACAGCTTATAAATGGAGCCTTTTGATATTTTAATAGCACTAATATAATCTAAGAGTACATATAATGTGATTTTTTTCAGTAAAACCATATTTTGAGTAATAATTCCAGTTGGAATAATTTCTTCTAATAATTGCCCACTTTGGTTAAAGTCCTTTTATTTTTTACTTATAATTCAAAATGTACATAAACAATATTATGCAGCTCTATCACAGATTCTACAAAAAGTATACTATCTGAAAAAAATCCATTGATCTAAAATGATCTTCTACTCTCAGTAAATTAAATACAAATTTTAAATTACTTTTATCAGATCCCAGAGAGGTAATTGAACTGCCATTAAACTAATTGACTAAGCCTGAAAAAAAAAGTCAAGCTTTTGGATAAAAGTCTTATTTTCACTGAAACCACAAAAAAAATTTTTTTAAGAATTTGAGAATTATTTAAGACTTTTATATCATATTTGCTTTAGAAATAATATGCTGATAATTAAAACCATGTTATATTAGATTATAAAATATACTGG
>JANHGN010020069.1:20575-35963 GCA_024605025.1 Megaceryle maxima
GTCATGAAACAAAATAATTAGTATAATCTTTCAAAAGTTTATAGAGAGATACTGCTTTCTGATGGATTTTCTTTTCTAGCTTTTGGTTACTTCCACAATGCATGATTTTAACTGCAAAATTAAAATGCAGTATTTCTCAGGGGAAACTCTAGACTTATCTACAAAAATGGTCAGAGAACCAATTTTATTTTTTTTTAATATTGTTAATACATACATAGATCAATAAAGCTTCAGTATCAGGGTGGTTTGAACTTCACCCAGATGACAGAGGACTTAAAGAGCCCAGCAAATGGAACTTCCACTACCTTGCACACAGCTGGTAACTTTTTTTCTAGTTAGAATTCTCCACAAACAGTAAAATTCTGTCTCTACTATGTCCATGTGATAGACCTAAACATGGTGCAAATTTCTAGCAAAAACTGTGAACATGAATGCCATTAATAATGCCACCATTATTTTTGTATTTTTTTTTCTATGTATCTTTTGCAGTCTAACCTCTACCAGCAGCTAAACACCACGCAGCTGCTCACTCACCACCCCCCACCCCAAAACACCTCCACACCCCCTCCTGTGAGAGGGATAGAAAGAAGAAAGGTAAGACACAGTAGGCTGAGTTAAGAACAGACAAATAAAACAACACACACTCCTAATAATAACAGCACTCATTAAATGATATACAAAATGAGTGATAGAAACTAGGAGGCTCTTTGTACCTGAAACACCACTTCCTCTGCTCCAGCCACACTGAGGCTACACACTGAAGCAAGTTACAGAGATGCCTCTGCCTGCCCAGCCCTCCCTTTATACAGTAGCCATGACATCAGTATGGTATTGAATATCCCATTGGTTGGTTTGGTTGCTTATCCTGGCCATGGCCCCTCCCACTTTCAGCCCCTCCCAGCCTCCTTGGGCAAGCAGCTGTTTGTGCTAATTAACCAAAGCCCAACCCGGGACAATAATATACATCAATTAGCATCCCTTCCATCAAGATACTCTTCATTTCCTAAAGCATTCTTGGAAACATCTATTTTTACTTCTGTAGCAACTCACTCATACCTTATAATGTGGAAAAAGAAAGGATTCATAACGAGAGTTAAAAGGATGTTTTTTAAGGAACATTACTACAGGTGAGGCTATGTAATTTTTTTCTGTATGACTGTAAAAAATATTTCAGTCAGGTGAAAGTTTCCATTTTCCTCACTGAAGAAAGGAACCAAAGTGGTTTTCAGGGCACAAATTTACTACTGCATTTATCTGTGCAGGACATAGGAGTCTTAGGTTAGCTAGTCACTTCCCCTAGCAATATTAGAGTTGTATTTGTCCCTTATCACAGACATGCAAGTCCACTGTGGTGTGCAAGGCTCTGTGCATTTTACAGTTTTCTAGGACAATATCTCAAAAATATTAAAGACTCACTAAGCAAAGTGTTCTGTGATCTGGTGCATGAAGATATTGAGAGGTAGCAGGTCTGTTCTTCCTGACTCATAAATGGTTTTGGATCATTGCTGATTATATCTCAGGCACTCCCAGCTCTGCTTATGTAGAGAAAAAGGTGGATCCTCTGAAAATTGCTCTGATTTGTATATGGATAAGCATGTTAATGAAAACCAAGAACTAGAAGAATACAAATGGGCAGAAGAACCACAGAAATGTCACCCTGAACTGGAGATCTATTCAGTGATGCCAAATGGAGTTTACCAACAGCAGATAGGAGTAACTAGGTCCGAAATTTAAGTCAGCTCATGGAGAAGGATTTTTTTTCCAGCCTGAAGGAAGTTCACCAGTAGCACAACAGCTACCAGAGTCCTTCTGTTTCTGTATGTAAAACTAGCAAGTCAATATTAATTCCAAAGGATATTTGAAATCACTTTACATGAAAGAACAGGTTTGTAAATTTTCAAAATTTGCAGTAGAAGATTACATGGAAGCAGTCTGACAAACAGAACCTTTTTGTAACTGTTGAACAAGATAATACTTTAGCATGGTTATCAATGCAGTTTTTGAGCTACAACCAATCTCATGCCTCAGCAGATGAAACTAAACTGTGATCCTTAAGCATCTGGCAGTCTTCTGTTACATTAGCAACCATAAGACGGTGCTGACATGTGCTTGTCACATGTGAAGAAAAAGCGGTTCAGATGTTTTGAACCAAAGCGAGGTGTATAAACCTGACTTACCACGCCCTGCATAGCTAAAGATGGTTGTCTTGCACAAGCTGGTATCAAGGAACTGCTGACTGCAAACATAGTTCATATGATCAGAAGATGTTGGAATAAAAGTAGACATATCATGGAGAGGAAAGTCATTTTCTGGGTCCATAACTACCTTGCAAGGTGAATGAATTAAAAAAAAAAAAGGTATAATTTTAAATCAAAAAAATTATTAATAAAAAAATATAAGTAAAAAACATTAAGCAAATCACTGAAGGCTGGTTATTTTATAGTGCTTAGAAACAATATAAAAGAGCTCAAGACTTTCTTCTTCCATTGTAGCTTATGTGCTTGAAAGATAGAGATTATGCAACTATGGTATATGCTTTATATATTATTAAAGCCAAAAAGACTGTAGTTCATCTCATATTCTGCTACAAGATTAAGGCCACAGTTTAATACACTGTTTAATCTTGTATAATACTCTCCTGTGTATCTTTTTCCAATCACATTTGCTAGTAAAGTATATCCAGAACAAAGAGAATTATGTTTGACAAGATTTTTTTTTTTTCCTACAAAAACCTGTGCAGAAATACAGTTTGAATAAGACCACCTACAAGTATTGTTAGACATTGTTTCAACATTATTTCAGTCAAGGCATGTCCTGAAGTACTTTTTCACTTGAAGTGTAATAAAAGAAAATTTTTAATTTTCCAGGGCATGAAAAAAAATATATGAGATAGTCTGAAAAGAAGTTGTTTAGATTAGGACTAAAGGAAGATGAGTCATGTCAAGAGAGGATGTCATCTGTGTTAGGTACAACACATACCTAGCTGCCCTTTTGAGTCTGGTGTACAAATAAGGATGGGGTATAGCAAATACACACAGCAAATCAGTAAGAGCAAGATCTGCCAGTGTTCCCCTCTGATACATTGTTTTAGACTCAGGGTTGGCTTTGCATCCAGGACCCTAGATGCCAAAGAAAGGCACTTGAATTAAAAACAATAAAATAAAAGAAAAAATATTTGAGAATTCTGGTTAAAATTGCAGCTCTCCAGGGTTTCCCAAATTAGACTCTCTCTAAAGTCAAGGCTAGCTCATAGTCTTCTGTTTCTCTTTCACACTGAGAAAACTCTTTTTACTGTGCTCTGGAGGGGACTAATAGCTTTTCTGTGCTTTCAATGGAGATAGGAATTGCAGACAAAGCTAGACCTCCTTCCACAAGGATTAAAAGTCAAGTTCTTTTCCTAAAATCAGTGATGCAAGGTTGAAAGTCTAGTATGGCTTTCAAACAAATGGCAAGTCCTGGGGTTTCAAAATGTAATTTTAGAAGAAACATATGCTGATCAAGATATGCCCCACATAGTTGAAAAGGCATCATTCACAAGGGAGCTTCATTAGCCCCAGAGCTGACTGGTGTTACAACTTCTGGAAGATCCAATAAAATAGGTGATTTTTCTTTTTTTAAAAAATTACATTCTTCTTCTTGATCCCCATAGGCTTCCATAGTTCTGTTCTTTTCCATTACTACTTTACTGTCACATAGAAGATAGATTGCCATCTAGGAAAAGAGTTAGCAGTACTCTCCATTCTGCCCAGAATGGACAGGCAGATCATTATTGCTATTCAACAGCTAACTAAATATGTCCTGTCTTCAGCAAAACAGACAGGCGGGCAACTCATCATCCAAAGGGGACTAGAAAAATAGGGTGATAAAAAGCATCTAAACTATAAACCCAGAAGATTTACTGGAATAAAATTAGTCATTAGTTTGTAGGTAATTTGGAATATCATGCCTATATAAAATAATGCCTGCCATCTCCAAAAAAAAAAAGTTAAAATGTGGAACAAAAAGAATAATTTTGTTCAGACTCTATTTTTAAAAGAGCACTGATTGATAATTTATGCATTGCAACATCTATTGTATTTTTGTTGACATATGATAACAGTTATGACTGACATTTTAAAATACAATTTTTGTGTTTTCTTTTTTTTTTTTTCCCCCCAAAGATAACGGGGTATTTTTAGAAAATGGAAATGGAATAGGAGGGAACAACAGCCAGAAATATTTTAACATTGTGCCAGTTTTGTACAGCCTGTGAGTTTAGTCTTGAAGAGAGAAACCAAGAGGCAGAGGGGCTGCTGTCAACTTGCAGTCTTCATTTAAATCCTAAATCAGCCTCTGTGACAGGAGCAAATTCTGAGATACCAGAGCAAATTCACTCCTGGCAGAGTTTCAGAGAACAGCCTCGGGGCACCAGCAATGATTCATTTGTGCACCTGAACTGTGAGTAAGGACACATGAAAGCTATTCAAGAACTTCTGGGAGTAGGACAAAGTCACTCTGTCTTCAGTAGCAGGTCTGAAGTCAAACTGACTGACTGTCTGTAATTCATTTACCTTCCAGAGCTCACTAAGGCCAAGCTGGAGAATATTTACAAGTAGCTTTCTGCAGTACATCCCTGTACCGTAGCACAGAGGATTTGATTGGAAGGTTCTTGTTGGGGTGAGAGGCCAGTGAAGCTGGTTCCTGTCTGCTTGCTAGGCTTTGGTCCAGAATCACCTAGCACAAGAATGTTACAGTTGAAGCCAGTCAGGCTTCTGGGAGAAAGAAATTATCATGTGTCCATGGACCATTAGTTTCATTAATCCAATTCTTAGCATTAAACGGAAGAATTCTTCACTTCTTAGACAGTAAGGTAGCTCTTCTGTGTGTCTATTAGGGAATTAGTAAAGCCTTTCCCTTTAAAATATAAAGACCTACTCAAAGTAACATTTCCACATGGCTGCTGCTTCAAATGTATGTGGGCATTTTCCCCTGAAAATAGCTTGCAACTGGAGCCCAAACTGAAACCTATTTGCTAATACTAGAAACCTTTTTCTGTTGTTGTTCTCCAGATGGTCTGTGATTTGTATCTTTTAATATAAATCCAGTTTAGTTTATAACTTGAATTTGGAGGTGGACAGCCAAACTACTTCTTTTTTGTTTGTTTGTTTTGGCAATCAAAAGATTGCAGAATAAAACTTCCTGTGTTCATTTTTCTTACTGAGTGTCAAAAAACAAGTTTAAATATTCTGTTGCTGTTCACCTGAGACATATGTTGCAGTGTTACACACATTTTCTTGCTCAGTGACTCCAAACAACTTCCCACTAACATCTGTATTGACTAATATTCTATTCCATGAGGCTCTGACACATCTAGTTCCTACCAGTTTTCACCTCTGACTGTGTTGTCAGCTCTTCTGTGCCATTTCTTAGTGGTGAGAACTTCAGAAGGAGTATTTCAGTAGTAGCTTTTAAAAATAAATATTACACATTAGACCCTAAACTGAATGGACTTTGCAAATGTTACAAATACACTAAATGTTCTGCACTCTTTAACCCTGTTATTTCTCTTGGAGATATTTTTGTTATAGTACATTAGTAATAAAATATCTCTTTAAAGTATTTTCATTCCATTTTACAATTCAAGAATCGTTTTAGGTTACATTTATAACAAAGGGGGAAGAGAAAATCATTCCACTTGCACACTCAGTAAGATGTAGGACTAAGAAAGGATACTTTCTATTTCATTGTATCAAATATTAATTGTATTAAAACTTGAAAAAATACTTGCAAGGAAAACAATAAAACTTGTTGGTAAAATGCAACCACATTACAATGTGTTAGAGCTCCATGGTTTGGAAAATGTTTGTGAAGTATTTGGATGTATAAAAAAGCTAGAGATTTTAATAGAAAAATATCTTGAAACCCAAATACTTGTCAAAATGAAATTAATAAGCACAAGTTAGCCTGCAGAGTATAAATTCTAACCATTTGTGTTAATAGAGTTTGAAATAATTGTAAACCAGGGCAGAAATCACCAACTTTCTGGATTTCTTTCTGTTAAACATTAAATTTTTCTAATGGTACTATTTTCCTTATTCTGGCTGTGTGACTGAAGATTTGTTTGGAAGACTTTGGATTACAACGTCGTTGAAAAGTTATCCCCATGGGCCGCAGATAACAGCAAGTGATGCTCTGTTTACATGTACATTGAAATGAAGGATGGAGTTGTAGATTATGTAAAATCCAGCCATTGTTAGTCAAAGGAAGCTTATTTCCCTTGTATCTCAGTTGAGATCTGATCAAAATATTTCAGAGAGTCACTAAGGTTGGACACAGTTTTACTGACAGTGATTTTTGGTTCATTTCCTCAGGGGCTCAAGGAAGGAACAAGCATGAGAAAATGGAAATAATGGGGGAAAAGGGACCAGTTGCATGTAACCCTGCCAGCAGTATGCTTGTCTGACTGAGACCTACACCTATTCACTACAGTCTGTTCTTTTTACTATTAAGATCTGTTCATAACCTCATCCTCTATTGTGTGTATCTGTGGATGGAGTAAGAGGTGTGCGTGTTTCACTGATGAACTTTCATCCTGGTCAGCCTTAAAGAAGAAACAGGACCAGGCTGCCTGTGCTCAGGATTTTATGAAGACTGTTTGTGTCTGCATGGCTCTGGCAAAGATGTAGCTCTCTGCTTGTGTTGGCCAGCGTGGCTGCCTGTGTGTCTGCATGTGTACATGTGGTGTACTCATGTGAGCAGTGGCATCTCTGGGACAGTAGTCTTGCTACCGGCTGCAGCTGCAAGGGGTGGCAGCTGCAAACTGTCTGAGAGAACAAATTTGCCAAACTACTGGATTTGGGTTCCCTTAATGTTTTCTACATCCCTCATTTAGTTTTAAGATAGGTAACCCTTCATACTCTGCCAGTTATTCCCACCTCTCCATTGTTTCTGCAGTTATGTAAATGTAATTTTTAAAACAATGTGATGAACTTGGTAAGAGAATTATTCAGACAACTCCTTTATAGTTTGGAGTGGGGGGCTATATTATTAATATATCAGTTCCTTTGATGATTCACTGGTGGTTAAAAACATTATACAAGGATAATTTTAGGGGTGGAAGTCTAAGTTAAACTAATGTGGAAAGTTTTGAAACTGTCCCTCAATTTTTTTTTCTCTGACTGACCCTGCAGTTGGCATAGATAGTTACCAGAAATTCACTATCCTGTTTTGCTTTCAGAAGATCTCATTTACTTATTTAAGTAAAATGACTTAATTAAATTAAAGAGGTGTAGTGCAAAGTTCTCTGAAGTGAACAGAATATCTATGACAATTTGGAAAAAATGCCAAGCAAGTAAAAGGGAAGTCTTGGTTTCATGTTAAATGCCACAAACATACAAACAATCCTGGTTGTTTGGGAGAGGTAGTTACTTAACTCACTGAAACATTCACAGAGGCTATAATTAAGCTTTCATCTCTAAGACCTGTATACATTTGTGTGACAAATGAGAGCTGCTGAAAGTGCTGAAAAGGGATGTAAAATACAATTTTGAAGCACAAGATTCTATACAATTATTTTGCCAGCTTTTGCCACACACCATATGCATAGTAAGAATCAACAAAATTTATGTAAAATAAGCAAAAAAATAATTGAAAAGGCACATATGAAAGCACATGGGAAATCTGAAATCAAGGAGAAAGAACTGACTCGTAACAGAGGAAAAATTGAGGAATAACCTAGGGATGCCTAGATCCAGACTTTCTTCTTTGATTTCAGTATAAAGATTCAATGTATAAGTCAGCATCTAGGTATCCTTTGAATTGTCTGCATGCTTGTAGAATGAATCACACAAAGGAAATAAATGCTTAGAGCTTTAAATACAATGTACAGAAATATACTCATTGCTTTTTACTCCATTTCACCTGTTATTAATTTTCTAATGTTATTGTTCATCTCTTTCATATTTTGTAAATAAATGTTTGGGGATTGGGGTTTTGTGTTTGGGGTTTTTTTTTTTTTACATTGTTCATTTATTATTTCAAAGTCTTTCTTGATATTGAAAAGTGTTTACTACAACTAGCTGAACCCAAAGCCACTCTACCCCTCTGGTGTATGATCCTAAAATAAAGAGTACTCAACCACACTAAGGTGACCAGTGCAAACATGTACTCTGTGGAACGCCTCTAAATGATAACAAGGAGAGGCTATTCTGAACAACACAGCTTGATCTGAAAATTAACACACAGGCCTCGTAAGAAGTGTTTTGGTTTTTATTTCAGAAGAAGTGTTGTGGTTTTTATTTCAGAAGGGCTTAATCTGCCTGAGTGTTGAGCTCCTTATTACATCTTATTCCAAAAAAAAATATCACTAACAGACAGATAAATAGCAATCTTACTGCATATTTTTATCTGTTAGTTATAAAGCAGCCTAGTGTGATTGCCTCAAATATGGATGTCCTGTTATAATTTTCTAAAGTTAAGGAAGGTCTCTGTGGAATATGACAAAGCACAGGGGAGTGTGCCTGAACCCAAAAGTTTAGAAGTTCCCTCTCTGGGAAGTCCCAAGGGAAATTCAACATTGGTGATGATTGCCTCAGTTGAACTAGGAGGTTAAGAGTGAATGACAGTGATGAAGCAGAACATATGGATTTCTCCAGGTGCAGCCATTCCCAGGACACTGTGGGATGCACCACTCTTACAGCAGGTATAAATTCATTTACTTCTTTCCTATTGGTAGAAAGAATAGGAAAGCAAGAGAACAAGTCTTTCCAAATAGCTCTTGCAGAATTAAAAGGAGAGAGCTTTACAATGGTTCTGCACATTAAGGGAAAGCCTCCAGCTGCAGGGATTTACTGCTTAAAAGAATGGACCATTTGCAGGAGCAGACCCAAAGACTGCAGATGTGGGGTTAGGACTGGACACTTGGATTTATTAACTTTTTAAAAACATGCACAAATTGAAGGGTTGACAGGGATCACCCTTTTCTTCATGAACATATGGCAAGGTTTTGGATCCACATCAGTACAAGCAGGGTAGCAGAAATGAGGGCTGTCCACTAGATGTTTTTTCATCACTGGCTGTAGACAAGTCAACCTTGTCCATGCACTGAGCACTGAAAGAGGAGCTCTGCTAGCACCCACCTTTCACAGAGCCACTCAGAACGTCCAAGGAATTGTTTTGAATTTCCCAGGGCAAGATGCAAAACTTTAAAGATTCAGAGCTTACACTCAAGAAAGGTGTAAGAACAGCATAAACCTGCTTGGGTTCCCTGGTGTACTGGGATCTGGCCCACTGTTTTTATACCGATGTCTCTGTGCATCTACTCCTTCTGTTTTCACTTTATCTGCCTCATAGTAACATAAAAAAAAAAAAAAAAATTTGCTTGTATGTTGTGGGTTTTTTTCCACATAAATAATGTCTTTTTAGTCTTTATCTATAGACTAACTTGAACATTACCTTTTTTAGGTGTAGAAATAATAGTACTCTGAAGCCTCTCTTTCTCTTAAACCAGCAAATTATGCATAAGTATGCAATGCAACATTTCTATATTCCCCTCTGCTTCCAAAAATCAATGTGTTTGACCATTTTATTTCTAATCCTTATACTGTGTTAGCAATCTTTTTTTTTTTTTTTTTTTTTTATAAAAATCCCATCTCTATTCCTTATAGAAGTTTTAAAGTAATTTCACAGCTGAGTGGAACCCTAAACAGAGCTATCTTAGTGTAATGAAGCAGAAAACGATTGCTTCTTAACAAGACTGGTATATAGTGACAAACAGCTCATAAAAATCCCATCTGCCACAAAATGCTTCTATTTTAGTTACTTTCAAAACTAAATGCTATGTTTCCTGTTTGTTTTCAGAAGGAAAAGAGGCTATATAAAGGCTAACTCATCAAATTGTCCTTTGACAAAAAGGAAAGAAAAAAGACCACAGGCGCAAAATAATCATTTTATAATACACTGACACTAACCATTCCAAACACTGCAAAAGTGTGATGTCACTTTTTGATGCGTTTATAGTACATAGACTTTTTTTTGTTTATTTGTTTTGTTGTTGATGTTTTTGTTTGTTTGGGTTTTTTTTTTTTAGGAAAAAAAAAAAAAGCTAACCAGTTGTACTATAAAGAAAACATTCTAATGATTTAACAACTGAGGACTACATGTAAACCAAATCTGTTGTGCATTTTGCATTATAAAAATAGTCCTTTGCTGACTGCAGTCAGGTAGAGGGTAATTACCTGTAATTTGCGCAGTAGTTATCCTCCATAGCATTCTTCATCAGATAATATTGTAAAGTCTCTCTGATTTTCAAACAGTATCCTGAATTGCTGTAGTTCACTTGGATTTGCTGTTAACTTGCTATAACAAGTATGCTATGCCGTGGGCACTGCTCCTTTATGTCAGATGCAACAAAACCCACTTCTTGTGTCTGATCTTGTGTCTGTCTAAAGAGGTTATGTGTTTGTTTTAAAAATATAGTAATTACTCATTTCTTTGCAGCAAGACACACTGAATTCTCAGAATAGCAATTAAACTTTTCTGTGATGTTAATATAAAGCCTATTAAGCATAACTATAAGCCTCTGAATAATGATCGTTCTTATCTGAACAGACATTCATATCTGTTCTTCAGTGTTATGGGAAAAGATATAATTGCTTATCCAGGCCCTCCTTATACTTAGACTTAACTTTTGCCATTGTATTCAAAACCATGATTGAGGATTAATGTTTTTTTTCTGGAATATCAAATATGTATCTAGCTAAGGAATCATATTTTTGTTTGAGCAAAAGCATCATCTTTTCCAGAGATACAGTTTCACATTGGATGTATGAAGACTGATCATCAGACCTTGATAAACAAGTCAAGATACAGAGTTTAAAGCTAACTTGTAATTCTTTGCTCAAGATTTGGATAGTTTTTGGCTTAGGAGATACCCTGATACGGGCAAAGACAACTGAGGAGGTAAGCCATTGAGACACTTAACTGAAGAGAATGAAAAATCAATAGCATATGTTTCAGCTGTTGGAAATGTAATAGAAGTTATTGTAATTTCTTTATAACAGCAATGAATGCTATGTCTTAGCCACAGACAGGAAGTGTTGTATTAAAGAAAGGTTGTCAGATGGTATTCAAAGGATCAAAATACTTGTTATAATCTTATTTCAGCTAAAAATGTTATCTATAGAATCTTACGGCTTTTGACATTTTCCTACTCACTGAACGGATTTTTTGACAAAGTTGACTGTAGTTTGTTTTAAGGTTGTAGAAAACATACCCAGAAGGCCTCTTTTTTCACTCCCTAACAGATGGAAGTGACATGATGGCAGGAGCATTGCTGAGGGTGCCTGGAGGTTGTTCAGTAGGGTGCCCTGAGGCTACGAGAAGCAGAATGCGCTAGGGGAATGAGGCAGACACTACTTGACTTTTATTGGTGTATATCTAATTAGTGGCAGTGAACTGTAGTGCTGTAGCTTCATCATGGTGTAAAAGGCAGAGGCTGGCCTGTGCTTATCATCTGATCTGATATCCTCGATAAGAATTGAGAAGTGTTGGCAGAGGCCCACTGGGCTGTGCTGCAGCCTCTTTTCTCCCCATCCAGCTCTCACATCATGCCCTCATCCCTCCAGAACAAAGTGGAGCAGCAATTTGTCTTGGATTAAAAAAGGAACAAAGTAAAAAGGGAGAAAATTTGTCTTAGAAAGACGGTGCAATGAAAAGTAATTTTGAAATTTGAAAACACAGTGGCTCTGCTTTTCTGGACAAGGGCATTGCTGAACACTCTGATGAAGTAGTATGAGGATTTAAGGTTGAAATTTCTTCCCCTTTCTTGCTCCCCCACTATTTTGTCAGCTTTTATAGAAGCTTAGATGAACCTGGCCTAAGAGCAGTAGTGGAGTATTGCCTGTATATGCATACACTCCATAGGTAAACTGTGAATAATTCAGGGTATCATGCTGTATTCTTGGTCTACACTGAGAGCTCTTAGCTTTTATATCATTATCATGCAGAGACTTCAGATTCAGTTGTTCTGGGGGCTGTACAAAAGAAGAAGCACTGCTACTTAGCAAAACTGCTAATGCGAAACACATTGCTAATAACACCAAGTAACTAATAAAGCCAGCTCCTTGGCTTTTATTAGGAACCTTTCATGATGAGGGCATAGAGTCACCTTCGAGTGGATTGTAAGAACTGATGTTCCCTCCCTGCAAAGATCATCAGGAGGCATAAGGCCATCAATTTTAATTATTTCCAAGAGTGGTTTCAGGGCAACTGTGACTGCCTAAACAACTGGTGGCATCCTAATTAGCCACAGTTTCATCACACAACTATTTTGGCCCTTAATGAGGGTAAGTCTGTATTGGAGTGCAGAAATGAGTCTCAAATCCTGTTCATAATTTACTGGTTTAGCCCATATTTACATTCCTAGCTGTTTAAATGGGAAATTAAAGAATAAAATAGGTGCTGGGAGTTTAAAAGCTTTATTGGATCTGGACCTGATTCCTACGAGATTTGGTATGAAACTCCACAATACTCAATAATTTACATTAGAATTTATTTATTTATTTGTTTATTTATTTCCCCTGGATTTGAGATACCTGTGTAAGATGAAGTGAATAAGTCAGAAGGCATTTTACAAATTAGCCTGGTAGGGAAGAAGTGTCCCCAGACCAACAGCACTATATTCCAGTTTCAGCTCTAACACCTTGATACCAATTTTAACAGGACCTTAATGGCTGTTTAACTGAAAAGTAGCAAGATCAGAAATAAGTTATTTAATGTAAGAATAGAACAAACATTCACCTAAGTCTGTACTCCACCTTTGATGTTGTCAGAGACAGTGACAGAGACTGTGTTTTATGCCTCAATATTGCTGCACCAGTGTGGGTAAACACAAACCACAAAGTGGGAGACGACTGGATCACAAGTTAGAAGTTCCTGTTTCCTTATGAGCTTGATTACAGAATTAACTATGAAAACTGCAACCTCAGCCCTGCACATGTGCCCAGACCCAGAGCTTGGAAGACCAAGAGGTCAGGAGGCCCCTGAAGACCCTTCAGAGATGTTGTTGGGCATGCGTGCCACCGCCAGGTGGTGGGTGTGGTTAAAAAAAGTAGTTAAGGATGAATATTCAATGGGACAACCTGATAAAAGAGCAGGAACTACCAACATCAAAGGGAACGTTCTCCCATCGGACCTGGAAATGAATTGCACGATGGGACGCCACAGATCCGTGGTGGTAGCTATTGCAACTGACTTTTTTTTTTTCCTTTCTTTCCTTTCTCTCTCTCTTCGCTTTGCAAACTTGTTGTAAGGCAAATAGAGTCACTTGGTGCTTGACTCCATTTCGAGTCTTAATTCTGTTCCTGAGAATACAATCAAAACCTTGCTCTGGTCTATGACCAGCATGTGACATTTTAATTGGTGTCAGGGACAGGATTCTTGGAGAAACAGAAAGTGCCCAGGTGCTTTATAAGGACCCTCCGTTTCCTGGAGGTGAGGGGGGAAATGAAGGATGGATATTTATAAGACAACTAACCTTTAATGTGAAAGAGGATTTATTGATTACAGTGGCTGTAGGACCAAGGAAAAAACCCAGTAACCTTTTTAATTGATATGGGGGCACAAATCACTGCACTGATGCAGTGAATTTTGGCTTCATCTAAAAATCTAATTATCTCAAAGGCACTGAGGAAAACTCAATTGGTACCTTCATCCTTGGTAACATTATGGTTGCCAGGGCAGGAAGACCCAGTTAAGACCAAGGTTGCAGTGGGCAGACAATGGCATGATACACAGGGAAATTCATGGTCCTTTGGAACTCCTCAGATCAGAAAATTAACTGAAATGCCTGGAACAAAAGTGTGCCTATTGCAAGAAGCACCTGCCCTTCCCCCCTCTAAGATCACTAACATAAAACCCTACCCACTGACATTACGGGCCTGAGAAGGTATAGTCCCTGTAGTAGAGGATCTTAAGCAATGGGGAATCTTAACATCACCCAGTGTGGCCAGTGCAGAAACCAAATGGGAAGTGAAGGCTGACCATAGACTACTGCTGACTCAATGCTAATACTGGCCCCTTGACAGCAACAGTGCCTAATTCAGCTGAGTTGATTTCACTTATTCAAGAAAAAGCTCAGCCAGTGATGGCCACAACTGATATGAAAGATATGTTTTTCATGGTTCCCCTGCAGGAAGGAGACTGTGATCATTTTGCCTTCACATGAGAGGGACATCTATACCTTTACTCACCTCCCTCAAGGCTATAAACACTCTCCCACTTTACCACATCATGCTTTGGCACAAGACTTAGCCCAAAATTCCCCAGAACTGGGAGTTAAAGTTTGTCAATATATCAATGATGTTTTGATCAGGGGTGATCAAACTATTCCAGTGCAGGTGACACAGGGAAAGATTATACAGCATTTAGAGTTTCTGGGGCTCCAGATACCTGAGGAAAAAAGTACAAGTTGATGTGAATGAGGTGAAATTTTTAGGGATATGGTGGAAAGGAGGATCACTCTGCATTCCTCAGAACACTCTCTTGGTACTAGATCGGGTAAATATACCAGGCAACAAAAAAAAGCTGCAGCATGCTTTGGGATTATTGGTCTATTGGAGAAAACATATCCCAGACTTTGCAATAATTGCACTGCCCTTATATAACCAGCTGCGAAAAAGAGCAATTTGGGAATGGACTCCAGTCCATGATGAAGCATTACAGCTTTCGGTTTTTGAAGCAAGCACCCATGAGGCTTTGGGCCCTATTCATCCCACTGAGCTCATCCATATTGAATGGGGGTTTGCACGGTCAAGGTTGTCAATTCATTTCTGGCAGAAGGGGCTGGAAGGTCCCATCCGCCTGATTGGTTTTTACTCTAGAAGATTTAAGGATGCTGAAAAGCAATATTCCAGTTGGGAAGAGAGACTGTTTATAGTGAGTTTAGCTTTTAAGGAAGTGGAGCAGACTATACACCAACAACTCCTAATCTTAAGAGGACCTTTTAAGGTTATTAAATCCATGTTGGTTGGAACTCCTCCCTCCAATGGGGTAGCCCAAAGACATAACGTGAGGAAATTGTTTGCTAAGATTCAACATTATTGTGGTGTTTTTACAGTCACTGAAGGTACCCCCAAACTGGTAAACATCCAGGAAGAGGTAACGAACCTCCAGAGGAAGGATGCCCCCCTCCCTTCTGTTATTAAAATTACCCAGCCTTTTTCAAAAGAGCTCTGGTCTATGACCAGCGCATGACAAATATCTGCTGGCAGCAGATGCTTAGAGAAAAAACAAAAGATCAGTACAAGCATAAAATGACACTTCAATGAGTAGAACATTTTCTCAACAGCTGTACATCAGAACTATTAAATACTGAAAATTCTCTTCTTTTTTTTTCTTTTTTTTTTTTTTT
>JANHGN010020069.1:36063-49433 GCA_024605025.1 Megaceryle maxima
AAGCGTAAAATGCCATTTAAAGGAGTAAAACTTTTTCTAAACGTTTTAACATAAAAACTATTAAATACTGAAAATTCTCTTCTTTTTTTTTCTTTTTTTTTTTTTTTTATTATTATTGATTTAATTAATCTGGTTGGAATTTTTTTTTTCCCCAAAGGATTTTTATTTCCTATTAGCGAAAATCTTCACTCAGCCATAAAGAAGTAATAGGTTTGTTTTGTTTGTTTGTTTGTTTGTTTTGTGGGTTTTTGTTTGTTTGGGTTTTTGTTTGTTTTGTTTGTTTGTGGTTTTTTTTGTTTTGTTTTTTTTTTAAGGCCTGTTATAATAAACTTTACTGTGATACACAAGGCAGAACTGACATTGGGTGAAGATGTTGCATGTTAAGGATGTGAAGGGAGCAGCTGAATCCAGCAGACTCCAGGATACAGGGATTGTTTCATCCTGGACTCTGCAGCACAGCCAACATGGTCTCAGTGTCCAAGGGTGTCTCCATCCCAGTACCAGGGATGTGGCTGCTTCTGCTGTGCTCATGTGCAGGTCCAACCAGCAGCAAGGCTCAGTGAGTATCTCAGGAAAGTTCTCACACACACACATGCACACAAAACTCACACACTGATGCATCCAGACATGCAGACTGTCGCTGTCTTTAGTAGCATCCACAGAAAGCACCATGAAAACTCACATAAAGCATAAGTGCAGAGAGCTATAGGTCCTGTTCCTCTCCTCTGGCTGATCAAGATTGAAGTTTGTTAACGAAAACAAGACTCCCCCCCAGACTCCAGATTCAGAAGCTTACCTACAGTGACAGATGCTTTGAATACCAGCACAGTCTCTAATTCTCTGTAATGACCATGCCCAGACCCTGGGCCCACTCCCTCTGTACAGAGGTCTCCCCTGGCTCACCATCTAGTCCAGTTTGATGGTCATCTACAAACACGTTTGTGCTCATACAATCATCTCACAGGCAGACCCACCATCAAAGATTGTTCAAGTATCAGCATGGGTTCTCAGACTGCCTGAAGTCTATGGTCAAACCTCCAGCTTTTTTGCCTACCTGTTACTCAAACTTTGAGTTTTTCCAGATGCAGGTCTCCTACTCATGAACTAGTCCAGCTCAAAGTTAGTGAAATATGTATACATACCTGAATGAATACTATCAAATTCAATACAAGTATTCACGTGCAATTTATCGGGGAATTGTACACACACCCTCATGTCTCTTGTTGCTGTCAAACAGCACTGTCCTGCACACTGATCCCTCTGGTTGCTGGCACCTAGACCTATGTTCTCCAGTTGCTGGCACTTAGACTGAAGAAATCACACATAGAATAGAGACTGAATTACAGAGAAAAAAAGTAATCAAGATTAGGATTTAGTAGCAAGATAGGGCAGGCTATAGCAATTAGGTGCAGGGCTCAGTCAGGCAAGAGCACTGGCCAGTCTATAACTGTCTGACCCCTTTTATTCTCTTCCATCTTCCCACGTTTGCTCCTACATGATCTGCCCTATCTTTTCCTTTCCCTGCCTTTGATGCTTCCCTTGAACATCTCATAACAAGTTTTATATAACCTCACAAGTTCTTCCTGATGTCTCAAAATATTCATGATTATCACCTTGACCCCTTATTTTCAATTGACAAAGTTCAGTCTGACCCTAAGCAACGCTGTGCCTGAGCAGATCCTTCAATGGCCCGTCAGGCAGCCACCAGATTCGTGGTTTTCACTACTGTCTCAAATACGACTTGTTCGTTACTGCCTGTGTGCTTAATTTTTCACTTCCCTTGTTATCTGTTATTTCTTTTACACAAATACATAAATAGTCTGTAACCAAATATCTTAAAAATCCTATGTTCTTTCAATTCTCTTACCCTGCCATTGAGGAACTAAAAATTTTGAATTCTCATGTTCCAAGTCCATAAGTGAACATGTTTGTATCAACAGATTCTTCTAAAATAAGTTTAAAAATACATTAATTGACTTGTAATTAAGGTTTTGCTTGACCTAAGAATCTGTGTGCGGCTATCTGTGCATTTAAATTACCGTTTATAATTACTAGCGGGTAATTAGCAGGGCTAAGCTCTTTTGTAGAGTGCTACCATTTCCTATATATTTGACAGTTAAAAAAAGTGCCTATATTCAAAGCAACTGTTATAGATTAACAATTAAATATTGTAACCACTATGGTGCTCATGAAAGAACAGAATTCAAAGAGTATACAATTTGGAATGGATGGACTCTGTTCTGTATATGGATAAAAGAAAAACATGAGCATGTAGGTTTTGTGAACACTGTCTGTGTACATTCAGTCCAAAGTAAAGTGGTTCTCTTTGTTGGAAATTCTAATCCTGTTTTTTTTCTACCCACTGCTTATAAAATAAAGAGTAGTATTAAGACACTGAGAAGATTCCTGATGCAAAAATCAAGGCTTGTAAATGACACATTTTAAAATGCACATCTTCGTAAGGCATTCTCAATTTTTCATTTACTGTTAGATATACAAATCCCATAAAAAATTAAAGCTGTCATACACTGCCAACTAATCCCCTCTCCTTTACTTGATATAATGGAATGAGAATTTAAAATTCAGAGGATTATGAACAAATCCTGATCTTGTAGGTATAAATGCTGTTCCAGTTGACTTCAGTGGAAGATTCACATGTGCATCAAAGGGAAGGATACAGCCTTTATCATTTAAAGATTCTTGTTAAAACTCACTTTTTAGTAACGTCTTCTTTCTCTATTTCAAGCACTTTCTATTTCCCAGGAAACTTGAGCATAAACAGGATTTGAATCATTCAGTTGCAACTTTACTTCTCTCTTTCTATCAGAATATAATAGGATTAAAAATAATTATGAGATTTCTGACTAAACTAATGAATTCAAGGGAAGTACAAGATACAAAGCTTACCTGTCTACACCAGTACCTTCTATCAATAAACAGCAGCTCAGTGTTAGCTGGATTAAAGCAGAGATTACTTCCAAACATGCAGGACTCAATTTTAGTCAGATCACTCAAAAATAAGCAGACTGTCCTACTGATGTTTGACAACACTAACAAGTTTTTAAAGTCATCCATAAATGAGTGAAAGCTCATACCACATTGTCTCTTCAATGACTTCTGGAGTTGTTGACATTGTGCATAGTCAAACACACACACACAAAGGTTTTATGTCAGTTCCCATGAGAGTCTGTGGAGTCCTACTGTGACTAATACAGTAAGCAGACACTTCAGAACTGCTCATCTCATCAAAAAGCAGTCATGAAAGATGTAATTCAGTTTCTAAACATAAGTAGTTAGTGACATTTGATATTCGATACTCATAGTTGGCCATGAAAAATCAAAGTATGACAATAAAAGGATACAGAAAATGTTTGAGTTTTGATTTGATTTTTTGATTACAAACACAAAAGTAAGCTTTTCTGCCAATGAAACCAGAGCATCCATGAGACAAACTCTTCAAATTTTTAGGTACCTTAAAAATACAGAGTTAGAAATTGGTAAAGCACATATAGTTGACGAAAGTTTCGTATGAATAAGTAATTAACAGTTTAGCAATTTCTTCAGCAATCTAAAAAGGATTCATTGAATTTAATCTTACTGCTCCTGAAAATTATACCTTCCTTCCGTGTTGAGTAGTAATTTATAAATGCTATAAAACGTCTCATGTCCAAATATACTGTATATATTTTAATATAATGCATAATTGCTAATTACACATCTGACAGTAATATTTAAGTATCAAAAATTGCTATCATGACTCAGGGAGAGCAACAGTCCCATACACAATGTGGTATTTGTTAACTAATGACAACATAACTATAATGATGCACTAAATGGAATTAATGAGTGAGACCTATTACTTCATAGAATTTCATGCGTAACTTTACTTTGCATGGGTCATTAATAATCATAGTTAAACTGTGTCATTCAATGTGTTTTAATAATGATCCCTGAAACCACTCAAAAGATAATTCATAAACATGCCTGCAAGGAGTAAGACACCATAATTAAATCATAATAAGTAACATGGATATCAAGTTACTTTGAATAAATGATCAGGATAACTCATGTTCTGAGATTTACATATGGACATATTTAAGGGCAATTCAGTTCCTGCTGCACAGGTAGGTCACCTTTATTTTGCTTTATATCTGGTTTCTTTGTTCATTAAGTAAATTGAATTCATTAATGATCTACGTGAAATTTTAAAGTGGAATAATACAGGTTTGATTTCTGCCGTGTTGTGTGGCATAGGAGAGGAATAATCAATCCCAGAGGTGGAGTTAACACCCATGGGCAAAACACTTTCTCAGTTGTGCAGTGTGGGAGGTGAACTGGTACTGCAGGTAGGTTTTCTGCTTCTCTAGGCCCATGTTTGTGTAGAGAGGTGGAAAAAGGGGAAGAAAAGAAGATGCAGCACCCAGGACATGTCACCATTATCTAAATGTCCACTGTCCCATCCAGTCACATAGGCTGGAAGAGAGAGAGCAAAGTGTACCCAGGCTTGTTCTGTAACAGCTTTAGGGAGGAAAGCAATAACCTGGAGCTCCCAGGCAAGATCATAGACAACACATTAATGAAAAATGTGATTCCAGCTTCTATTCTCTCCTCCAGGTTTCTTCTTTACTACTGTCACTTCCTTTTCTTCTCTCCTTCTTTCTTTGCTCGACAGTATATCACCACTTCTGTACCCTACAAATGATCCTCTGCCTCCCAGATTTCATGATATTCCCAGAAGTATTCTTGTTTTCCCAGTCTGTGGAAATAACCCAACAGGGCTCACTATCACTGTAATGCTGAATAAAGTGCTCTCCATTCCCAAAGGCAAGTGGTGTGGCAGATATGGCAAATCATGCACTTAAACTCCCTCCTTCCTCAACACAGAGTTGTTGAGAAATGCCTGTTGGGGAAGAATTTTGGCATGCACTGTCCTCTGAGATGTACTCCAGCTTTGTCTGGGAGCAGGCTCATTGGCATGGAACAAACCATCCAAGGATGTTTAAATAATTCATCAATATGGAGAGCAAGAGATCAGCACTACAATGCATGGTTTATCCCTGTTTTATTTACTACTACTGACATAGCTAATGAACTTGCAACAGAAAATTAACAGGGGTCTGTAAATGCTAACACAGAAATGGTTGCTAATGTTCTCTATCATACAGAAGATAAGTATATTCAATGACATACTGGGATTATTATCTGCAGTTTGACCAGTACTTTAATTTTCCCTATTTATATTCCTTTTAAACTATTTTAATTAATAATTTCTTTTTATCTGTTTAATCCTGGATACTGGCAAGAGTAAAAGAAAATTCCCTAGTATCCAACAGGATTTTACAAAAACTCACTACACTGTTAATTCTTATGATTTCTAGAAGTTGCCTAATCTTTAAACAAAATGATTATTCCACAAACTCTGCTAATAACTTGTGGTGTCTGTTACCTTGCTAAAATGTATCTAATGGCTGTTTTAGTAAAGGTAAATAAAAAAAGTACATAACTTGTGCTACCATTAGGGGTGGAAAAGTGTAGTTTACAGGATGCAACTAAAAGTCTGAGTGTCAAAAGTATTTGGTTAGATCATTAATAAATATTTATTAAATATTTATGCCAATTTTTGTTAAAATAACTTTGAAAATGCTAATCTAAATATTATTGATGGGAAAGTAATAAAGCCCAGAATCTGAAAAAGTGACATTCAGCTCATGAACAATTCACAGAGAGGTAAAAAGGGAAAATAATCTAATACATTATTCATTCTTATCTGTAATGTAATACAGTAGGACAACTGATAAGCATCTTAGGTGTCTAAACTTATGACTAATTTGTTTCTTTTTGTATAGGAAATGGTTTTTTACCTGAAAATACTTTGAGTATATATGGAAAGTAACTGTTTGCCCAATATATATTCTAATCAGTGATTTATGGAATGTACAAATGTGTATAAATGAAAGAGCCCTATCGTGCAGACAAAGAAGAAAAATTAAGGGCAGGGAATGACTGGAAAGAGCAATAGGAGACAATGCAACTAACATTTAATTCTAAATTTCAGAGGGATTATAATCAGATTTAAAGTAGCTCCTTAATATTTCAATAGTGTATCTTCTGCACTCCTTGAGCATTAGGATTTTGCTGACACAATTAGGGATTTGCCCAGAAGTGACCATCAGCACAAAGTTTAGATCATGCAGCAGAAGGAGAATGACTGTAATGCATGCCGCAGTGACTGCACAAGAGTGCAGAACTTTATCACTTGCTTCCTTGCACAACTTCTTTTGTATTTCATCTGTCTTATCTGGTGGACTTGGTACTAAATGTGGCCCAATACTTACCATGGTATTTACAGGCACCAGCTTATTCTCATTCATACCTACCAGCAGAGTGATTCTCAAGTGAGATTTTCATTATGTATATCTTCGGTGCCTAAATTACACAGCTGATCTCCCATTTTTCCTATGAAGTCAATAGAAAAATGAGATCCTCTAGAGGGCGATTCTGAGTACGTCTTTTTCTGTATTACTTTCCCATCTAGAACCCATAAAGGATCCCAAAGATCCTGTCCTTAAATTGCACAACTTACATAGAGTAAGGGGAATATATGAAAATATCGCATTTCTCTCCCCATTCCTCATGTATGTCAGCTCGTATTTCTTCTATACTATTTATTTTCACTTTATAACAGGCAATCACTGCTGAAAAAAATAAGAACACTTTTTCATATTTGGAACTTGTTGCTAAAAATCTCTCCTGAAACCAGTGACTGTCTCCTGTGTGTTAAATTCAGGAGTTAATATTTTTCTGAATTTTCTCAGAGAAACTGACACGAGCAAAAACTGCAACATATTCAATTTTCTTTTCAGAGGTATGTTTGAAACCCTTGAAGGAGGTAAAGTAGTATCAATTAACTGGACATGGTCTGATCTCCAGCTGAATCCCTGTAACTGACCTTTATTCCTGTATTCAAGTAATTTTAAACAGAATTGAGTATCAACTCATCTTTACGAGCAAAATATCTCAAAATCCTACTTTTAATGCTCTCCCAGGGAAGATCAGGACTGAATTAACTTTGGTCTGGCCAATACCAACTCCAACCCATCTGAATTTACTTTTGTGTTGATGTAAGGGTTTGAACAAAGCCCTTCAGAGGAAGCTAACTGGGTGTTATTGCCTTACATGCTGTTTCAATAAATTCTTCAGGAAAATGAAGTCAACAACAAAAGTCTGGCATTTTTTCATGTGTGGTAAAACATACATTGACACTGAACCATGTCAGATAATCTAAACATATCTCTTACCTGTATACTTACAAGAACAGTTTCTTCAGTAATTTGCTCACATAAATGTATATGTTAGGAAATACAGACTTGGGATCTGAAAAGATTTAGGGATTAATTACATTTGTATTATGCAAGTATTCAAATTGCCAAATGACTGACTTAGGGGCAACAGAGGCCTATAGGCAACACCATACTCCTGTTATCAAGACAAATGTTCCCACTACAAAGAGCAAGTTAAGCATCAAACCTGCCACTATTTAAAATGCCACTGAAATTAACTGAGTTATACACCTGTGAACTGGATCAGGGACAGCTTGCAGTAATCATTTTCTAATGATACATCTCCAGATGGTTTATCATATATAGGGTTTTCTGCTTGGGGGCCTTAAAACACAAAATAGACAGTTGGAGTGGTTTTAAAAATAAATGGATCCATGCCAAATGTAAATCCTCCTTAAGATGTCTAAAAGAAAAAACCTCTCTATTGGCACCTTGGAAAATTATAGGTAGACGTTTGTCTCATAGAGCAAGTATGTCCTTGAGACACACAGAGAATTGCATTTGCACAGTTTGTGCTACAGTAATGTAAATTCATCTTATTACCACTTGTTGAATAGTAGCTGCATATTCTTACAAGCATTTCCTAGATCAATTACCATGTGAATTACCATGAAATAAGAGGTTTTTGATGACAACTGCATAGCATTGCATATTTTCACTCTTTCCCCTGCCTCTGTAGCACTTTGGAATATACTTGGAGCTTATTTATACTTTAAAATAAAACATGCTAATTATGGTAACAATTACAAAATAAAATACATAATTACAGTGCAGACCTGCTATGGCATGCAACCAAAATAGTTAGTGACTGCAAAACATCCTTGAGAAGTACTTTTCAGGTTTGTTACCAACAAAAATGTTTAGTTGCTGTGGAAGGTAAGTTCAAATGCTGTCAAAGGTATAGTGGGAGGTAAAGAAAATGAAAGAAGGGACTGTGGCATCAGCATTTAAAAGAGACAGCATGAATCGGATTCTTACAGATCTCCTCACCGAGTGGTTTTGTGCATTTTTGACACTGTGCACAGCTACAGCTGTGCTTTGCTGTGAGTGAATTATACATTGCACCACAGGGAGGTGTAAAGGGGAGGGACAGGTTTCACAGCCCTCCATTGATTAAGCTCTTTATTTTGTGCCCTTTAGATCTCTGGAGGAAGTTCTGCTATGTTCCCCCATTTCGCACTATAAATTAGTTCCAGATAGCAGCATGTCTTGTGCATAATGATAGGAAGGAGCACGGCTGCCAGCTGCCCATTGTACAGCAGCTCGGAAGCACTAGCCCAGATTTTTCACCTTGCCAGGAATGTGTAATGCTCATTGACAGTAAAAGCAACAAATCTGTCTGTTACAGAGTGGAAACTCGTATTCATCTGACATCTGTCCAAAGGACATCAGAAAATGCTGTTTGACACAAATTAAGACTGGTAATCAGAAGATCCCACCCTGTAATGATTTATTTTTATTTACTGACTATTTTTCATTAGCAAAAATGTTTATAAACTCAGGTTACTGTCATGTAAATACAGTGGATGTCTTGTCAGGCCTGTGCTCAGTTCTCAAGATATGGCCATGCTAATCCTGATTAAAGGCTAAATTCTTTGCCTGTTCAAAGACTGCCTCAAACAGAAAAGAAACTAAAGTTAGAAAAATATATATACATACTTGAGCATGCCAGTTCCTGAAGGACACTGATGCTTGCAGTAGTGCTTTTTCAGTGGAGGTTCACAGATTAATGAGATTTGAAAGGACTTTTTCTGAACTGAGGTGAAAAGTGTTTTCAGCTCATAAAAGTGTGTTCACAGCAGGCTCAAGTTTGGTCTGGAAGTCTCAGCACTACTACCAGGAAACAATGGGAGTCTGGAAAGACCTGGACACCACTGGATTCCAGTCCAGTCCCAGAGCTTAGGCCATCTCCTACCCCATCCCTTAAACCAGCATAATCCTCTTCAACCCTGTAATTTTCATTTTAATTTCCAGTATTTTACAGCTACTCATGTTGTCAGTAAGATTTTGATAAAAAGTGTTCATTTTTTTTCCTTAACACACTAACATGAGTAGAGTACAATCATTTGCTTTACAATCTATCTCCAGGAGATCACTGAATGGTTCTAGCACCCACAAAGACTGTTCTGTCACTGAGCTTTTATATCACCAACCTGACAGCATCTTTTCTTCTTAATTCTTCCCCAGTTTCCTTCCAACGTCAGTGTATGCAGGTATACACTTGCTCCTGAAAATAGGAAGGTATATTTGTCAGGTTTCTTGTCCTGTTGTTATCACAGGGCATATTGGGTCAACAGATATCTTTATGTGAAGTTTTCAGATTAAATAATTTTCCTCTCAATATGAAGGAATTAGAATATTCCAGATTTTGATAGATTTTTGCTTAGGAGTCAAGATCCCAGGCCAAATTGCCTGATTCAAACTCTTTTATTCTAAAAATGAATTTTTCAGCCCTTGACATCTGATGAAAAATTTGGGTTTTCAGCTTGCCATTCTGAAGCAAGATGAAAATAATTTCACAGTTTCAAAATTTCCAGCAAAATGGATATTCTATTTTCAGCACAGCTCCTTTTTGAACCTGATCTTCCTATTACTGGCAACCGATTTTCAGTTGTGTAACCCCTTTGAGTCATAATTCAGTCTGAGTTTGTAAATTGGAATCTTTGTCTAAAGAGTGAATTGATGGGAGATGTTGTAAGCATATGGAAGAGGCATGTGCTCTAAAGTCAAAGCATGGCATGCTGTGAGTTCTGAGCAAAAAATTGTTCTGTATCACACTATCAGGTCAACACTTGCTTAATGTATACTATAAGAACACATTGGTAAGTCTAAACTTTTTACAAATTGCTTTTAAATTGAACTTTTAGATAAAGTATGACTTAAACCCTTACCAAGCACATCATTTCATCACACAGAAAACAGTAATATTGAAGACAGAAACTTTATGACTTCCTACAGGAAGGCAGCAGCTGAGAGCAAATCATTTTAAAGAAAGATCACCTTTTTACTTGAGTGTTTCTAGAGATAAGACGGTACAAGTAACAGTACAAAATATACATGATGGACTGTATATACTATAAACACTATATATCTTCTTCCTGTTGAAGTCAGGGGTGAAGATTTCCACAAATTTTTATAGCGCATATACTCAAGTTCCCCAGGAAAAACTTCTCTAACCATAGACTTTAATGCCATTTCAAAATTTTAAGTTTCATTATATTCTCAGACCTTTATTTTATGTGCAGGGTCTGGAAATATCACTTTCTGTTGGCATGGTTCTGTGTTTACAGAAAGAATTACCTTTCTGAATGTAATTTGCTTCTGCTATCAAACAAAGCAAGACAAAATAAAAACCTCTCACTGACAACATCTTTAAATTTATTTTTTTTTCCTGCAAAGAAATGCCAGTACCATACTTCTGTGTTTTCTTGATTTTGGGTTTTTTTTGAGCAAAAGTCTCCCCAGATTTTTGAAAGCAAGTGATTAGATTTTCAAAATTCATTACTGTATAATACTTGATATTTCCAAGAAAGCAGCACAAAACAGAAGCATTCTGATGGTGATACTAATTGTATTATGACAATCCAAATGATGACATCCAAGGTGAAAGAAACCCCAGTAAAGAATGCAAAGAATAGAAGGTCTTAGTAGGCTCTTAAGATCATAACTACAAGATCATAATTACAATCTGGTTTAAATTCTGATTATCCCAAGAATTCTCTCACTTACTTTAAGATTTTTAACTTTTTTTTCACCTCTTTGCTTTCTGCTACAGACTAATTTAGAGAATTCTTCTACAAGCTTTAGGCCTAAACCTTGACAGGTGATTAATTCTTATCATTCACTATTCTCATTGAAAGCTGTGGACACCTGAAGTCACTCATGAACTATCTGTTACAAAAGAATAACTGATATGAATATAATAAAAACTAATTTTGAAATTTCTCATGGATCCTGGAGAAGTCTGTGATGGGTCACCACACTGTTCTAAGAAGACACATATAAACGTTAAGAAACAGATGATAATGATAATGACTCTTTTAGTGGAGTCACCACTACAATCCAGAAGACAGACTGTGTTTTTTCTACATGGATATCCATGTACCCTTGTACAATGTAACCAAAATCTATGTCCAGATATGAGAACAGAAAAAATGAATTAGATTTTTTTTCTTATGAAGAGAAGTGACTACAGCTAAAAAAGTCATTAATCCGAAATAAATGCAGTTGAGTAAATAACATTCCTATTCTCTCTTCTTCCAAGGAATGAATGACTCCTGTAATAACCTGTGTCTCTGAGATAAATGAATGCACTGAAGCTCTTAACTACTCTTTGATGGACTACAAATGGACACAATGCAGGACAATATTTGAACAGTAATGATTTGTCCTTTTTCTTCAAGTGTAAGCTGATTGCAAAGGCTTCAGGACCATAGATTAAATAGCTGAAGGGGTCATGAATCTTAATAGCTTCTAAATCAGAGAGATCTTCAACTTACATGCTCTGACTGGAATGTGTGTGGAATGTATAAATATTAATAGGTCTGGCAAGGGCTCAGCAGACAAGCTGTCTAAAATTTCACAGTGGGAAGACTGGATATTGAGGTTGCTGTGTACAGATCATCTGAGAAGCTCCTACCCGAAAATGAACTGTCAGCATGGGTGTAAATACCATTTTCCTGAAGTGATATTTAAGTGTTAGCTGTCTTGGTAACTGTGTATAGAGGCATTGGTGTCTAATGTCACAAGGATTTTTAATATAATGACCATGCATACTAGGCCAAGTGCCAGTGCTGGGGAAAGAAAGAATATTGTGCCATGTGTTTGAAGCTTGAGCTGATGATTATTCTAAGACAACTTGCTCATAGGAACCATCACAAAGTTCATCGCTGAGACAGCATTAGAATAGAAAATTAAAACTTTGAAGTACACCTCAAAAAAAGTTAAGATTTCAAAACTAAATGGCAGAAGTAAAATTGTTCACCTGATTTTTATCTTTGGCTGGACAAATAATGGACAATAATTGCAAAGATGTGTTTGTTCACATTTTTATTCTCATGACGCAGATGGACACTTGTGCCTTTCTTGTCATAAAGCAAAATATTTCTTTGAGGTTTTCCCATTTCCATACAACACAGATAGCATATTTGTGATTAAAATTACTCTGTTTCATTGCTGTACATTGCTGTGTATGAGTCTACTTGAAAGTTATAAAAGATGTACATGAGATTAAGGCCAGGGTCCATCAAATATGTGGAGCATGGATAAGATTCTGAACCACACTAGGATCGTTAAGACAAGTTGTGGTTGTTTTGGTGTGTTTGGGTTTTGTTTGTTTGTTTGTTTTTTGTGTTTCTTACTTTGAAGTGTATGGAATATCTCAAGTGCTTTACAACTGTTACTGAAAAACAAGAAACTAAACCAGGTTTTGGGGTTTTTTTCTGTTTAGTTAAGCATAATAAACCAATCTCTGCTTGTTTGTTTAATTATGCTTTTTTTAAGGAAAGAGATACCAATTTATCCCAAAATTTATGAAGAGAAAATACACACATTCTGGATAAGCAAACACCTGCTAGTCTGATTTTTTTCTCAGGATACAGGAAAAAGATGTGACTTTTCACAATACATTCATGTGCTATGAGATACTTCTTTGTGTTGAGAAAACTTTATGTTAAATGCCATAACTTTTTTACACCATCAGATGATCCTGAGAGGTAGCATTGAAACATCTTTGTGATCAAAACTGAGAACTGGAGTAGCCATTATTTGAACTAGATTGACATGGCCATGCTACAGAGTATAGTTCTCAAGGGAATGTAGTTACTATGTCATCTATTCTCCTAGATATTGCCCCTTGATTCCTCAGTCTTCCCTTTTGTCATCAGCTTTGCACATTCATTTTTCATTACCTTCAGCTCTTAAATGTCCACCTTACTACTTCCTGTTTCCTGGATTCTTTTCAATTCATATTCCATTCTCCTGGGGTTTTTTTGTTTGGTTTGGGTTTTTTTTTTTTTTTTTTGGGGTTTT